>VXCM01009102.1:9971-56135 GCA_014773175.1 Lucifuga dentata
AAAAAAAAAAAAAACAGTCTAACAAAAAACACATTGTGAACGTCCCACAATGAGGCACATCGGCAAACATAGATAAGTAGAACAGAAGGAGTGAACAAGTTGAAAAATAAAAACATTAAAAATGAATAAGCAACAAATGAAAGGAAACATCAAAAGTATAAAAGTGACATTGAGTGTCCTGGGAAACATCACCTGAGGATAAAAACCCTGATGACAAAACAAGTAAAGGAAAATGATAATTCAACTGGTAATAGTAGGAGTATTAATAAATAAATAAAATATAGATTGCTCTGTCGTTCTCCTGTGTGCTCGTCTCTGAGAGGATGTGTGTGATTCATGCACAGTAAAGCTGAAGTCAGGTTACAAATAGCCTGATCTTCAGGATTTTAAATTTGTTACTTAAACTTAAATGGCTGAGAGGCTGCAGGTTCCAACGGGGAAAAGATGAAAGGTGAAACCTTCCAAAGGTGAAAACTGCACAAGGAACTAAACCTGAATTAGTTTCACATTACCAATATTGAGGTATCTACATCGATCAACAGTTATCTGTCAAACATCACATTCAAAACCTTGTTACGAAGCTTAAAGCAAAATTAAGCTGCTTTTTCAGAGACAGATCCTGCTTCTCCTTCCAGACAAGGAAATATCTTGTGTCAGCAGCTTTCCTGCCTGTATTAGACTATGACGACCTTTTCTATATGAACGCTGCTCAGTGTCTAAGACTTCTGGATTCTGTATGTCATTCCACCCTGCACTTTGTTACTGGGTGTAAATATCTTACACACCACTGTACATTGATGCCAAAGCTGTATGAACACAGGCGCTCCCACTGGCTGAGTTTCATCTATAAATCCCTTCTTGGTCTCGTCCCTCCTTACCTAAGTACATATTTAGCCAGAATCCAAAGTCAGTATGGCCTCCGCTCTCATGATAGTCTACAGCTGACTGCTCCTCAGATATGGACAAAATTGGGCAGAAAAGCTCTTAAATATGATGCGCCCTCCACATGGAACAATCTACAACAGGAAACTAACTGACTTAACGACTTGGGGAATTCAAGTCAATATTAAAAAACAGGAAGCTGGCAGCATTGGTCAGTGTCTTTGTTTTTAGGTCTGATGAACGCTGAAGATAACTGTATTTTTTGGAGAAACCTCTTGCTTTGACGCTGTCTGTTGCTGAATGTATAGTTTGTGCTTTGTTGTTGAAACTTGCAGTTGTGTGTATTTATTATTTGCTGTGGCTGTTACGTTTTATCTATTGCTTTACTGTTGTGTTTCATGCTGCCGTCTTGGCCAGGTCTCTCTTGGAAAGAGATTTTTATCTCCATGAGATCTACCTGGTAAAATAACGGTCGAACAAAAGCTTTTCAGTCCAACTAAAAATAACAAATGAGCAGATTTTAATGATCAGCTCTGGAGACGAGCGCGGTGAGACTGAACAGAAGCGATGACAGATCTGATCCAGGCAGGTTCTTGACTTGATGGAACTCAACGTGCTCCATGTCACCATGTTGAAGAGCTTCCTCACTGTCCCACCGTGACATTATTTCCACGCCAGCAGCTGCAAATGAACTGAGATTCAGGAGTTATCATGTATTAACAAAATGCAAATAGTAGTGTATGTTATGTTACTCAGAATTAAGTGTAAATAAGCTGCAAGTGACAACAATTATTAGAAGTGCATTGGATTACTGTTGATGTAATTATTCACAACTACATTTTTGTGAGTGACTTATTCTTAGAATATTCATGTGTGAAATATTTTGCAAAGTTAGTTTTTGTACACACACACACAAAAAAAAATCACTATTCTTGTTGTCTCTGTGATTGTGGTAACACATTTTTAAAGTAATTTTTGAATGTAAATTGCATTTAGTCAAAATTTAAAGGTTTTGTCGCCTCCTTGTGGAGTTATATCTGCAGACAGTTAACTATAAAAATAAATTCTTCAGCTTGGACGTCCAGGTATTTCTGAGCATTTGTTGTGTTGGCATTAATATTTATGAAATAGATAAAAACCAAGAATCCTTTATGTTTCTCAGTGCTTGTAGTTTATGGAAGTCTGAAACTGCTAAAATAAAATTAAAAAAAAATAATAAATGAATAAATAAATGGCTCAATAAAAACATAAATATAAATGCAATAAACATGCAAAAATAAATATATGTACACATAAATTTATAAATAAAATGAATAAATGGGTATTTATGCATTTATTTATTTCACTATTAATTTATTTCCTTATTCATTTATGTACTCATTTATTCCTCTATTTCCTTTAGCACAAAATTTCTGTATTTATTAATGGCCATATTTATTTATTTCTTGATTTTTTTTTAAATTTCTGTATAATTTCTGTATTTATTTCTTGGTCCATATGATAATAAGGGAGCTGTCAATCAAACTACAGTATGTCATGGTGTCACTTTATTCCCATTGGTTCATCGATACCAGAGTGCTTATGTGGACTGCTTAGATTATACCCCATAAAAATATCTGTAAGTGAATGTAGTGTCAATGATGAGAAAACTTTGACATGGACACATGAAGAATGTTAAGCTTCTTTTTCCTGGTAAAAGCCTTATTTTACTATTATGATCCACTTCCCATATTCCTACTATTGAAATGTGGTTATCAAAGATTTCTGCTTTATTACTTGAGAAATATGACATATGACCTGAACCAAAAATCTGACAAACTCTGGATAATCTGGGCCCCTTTCTAGGCATTTTTAGAGCCTATGAAATGTCCCTCATGGTTAAAAATACATGTATACTTCTTTTTTTTGTCTTGTTGATTTTTATTTACATGTACACATATTTTATTACCGCTTGTCGTGTATTGTTTTTGTCATTTTAGCTTCATTGCAGTATCACTGAACTGAGGTTGGGGACTGTTCTGTTATGTACTGCTGTTTGAAAAATTTATAAAAATAAAATCTAAAAAAAATAAATAAATAAAAAATCATGTTCCACGTATGAACGCTACCCTTAACGTTCTGTATGTGGAAGGCTTTATTTGACCCACAGTGAAAGGTAACTATCAAATCTCAACTTGAACCTTCATATTTTATGTCTGCATGTCTTTTCAGCCATAAAGTTGTCGTTTCTGGGAAAGTTTTCTGGGAAAGCATGACAAATACAAAAAAAAAAAAAAAANAAAAAAAAAAAAAAAAAAGACAAGAAGAATAAACTGATCTAACCCAAGTTTATTTTGTCTTGGCATTGTAATTCATTGTGGGTATTCTGATAATTATGCTTAATTTATTAAACTTTTAACTTCTTCTAACAACAGCGTGGAGAAAGAAAAAGGCGTTAGTGATGCGGTAGAGGACGTTCAGATCGTTGGCGTCCTCTGATCCACGGCTTGTTGCTCAGATTTTGGGTTCCTTCCGTGTTTTCCCAATAAAACAGGAGAAAAAAACTACATGTAAACAGCAGATCCATCGTGAACATGAGACGGATTTAAAACAGAATGATGCTGCGGAGTGATGGGTTTTGTGTATAAAAATATGTTATGCAGAACAGCAGTGCTACCTGCATACCTGAGTTACAGTTGGCTTTCACTTCTCTCAAACACACCAACTCACTAAACTAAGACAAACTTCAGACTTTGATGTTTCGTGCAACATCACTGGACACCAGATAAATCTTCCTGTCGTTGGCACTTACCTGTCAGGGGCTTCACCAACCTCTAAACTAAGGCCGGTCACCTGACAGTGACCTGTCATCCACAAACTGTCATCCATGGTAATTCATGAGATAAAGGAAGGTTAAAAGAAGAATGAGAGCACATACGGACAGAAACAGACGAGCCGCAGGTTTGTCAGTGAACACAAGTCGTTTGCTTAGAAAGTGCAATAATATGTCGTTTTTACAGAGCAGATAAGTTCACGTTGTTCCCTTTGAGAACAGTTGAAGTCCGTGTTGATGGGAAAGCTACCGCCGCTTTCTCAGTACCGTCCGGAAAATGAAACGAGTGTTTTCTCCAATAAGACATTTGCACTTTGATAAGAGTCCATGAAAATAAATATCAGCGCAAATCCAGCATGGAGACGGTGTCGTCGGTGATGCTGACGTGTCCGGCGTGCTGCAAGACACAAACGCACAGTCTCAATACTCCAGCTTATAGCAGGCGACACAGAAATGCTTTGTGTGGGTACTTACACTGATGATTTTTACATTTCGTCTGTAGAATAGAGAGTGTTTTATTTTTATTTCTCATATTTATGCTCAACTTTTCTAAAACATGCGCCATTTTACAGAAAAACATTAAACTACTGTCATCCTAAGGTTCATATCAAACGTGTGTTTAATTCTCCAACATCAGCAAGTTACTGACAAATTCTACCTTTAATTAACACACAAAAGCTTTTATCCACAGTACCATAAATGCTTTAATAAAAACCGGTATTCAAATAATGGCCAATATCTAATTATAACCAGGGCAGAGTCAGCAGGAAGAAATAAAGGCGGGTTTGGTCTGTCTGTAATCTGCTGCTGCCATCAGATGCCAGCAGCTATGTTTGAAGAACCAAACCGCTTTAAAACCTCTCCAGCCGTCGTCCCTTCAGCCTGAAGGCGGCTGGGCTCAACGTGAAACAAAGCCGTAAACGCAGAGCCCGTCCCCGGCGAGGAGCGAGTGTCATCACCAACCCGGAAAAGTGGGTAAAGTGGATGAAAATTAGTTTTTAATTAGTTTTATCCATCGGCGGTGGGACACGCTGAAAGCCGCTACGAGGCTCTAGTTTTGATTTTGCTTCACACACATCCACAAACAGCCATTACAGGGATGCTGCCTTAAGCCTGGTTTATACTTACTTTCAGCATGGCGCTCATCATTCCCAGATTGTTTTAAAGGAAACCTAAAGGACTCTAACTGTAACACAACCAAGGGAAGCTTTGGTGAGAGGTATGGAGATTATATACATAAAGCTTAAAATTAGAAATAAATGCCTGGTTCTCTGCAGTAGAGGGAAATAAAGGCCCTAGCCACTATTTGAGCATTTACAATATCCAGTTTATTCAATTCGTTCTACATCGGAGTATTTTACACATTGCAGCAGAATGAAACTGCAGCGATCTGCTGGACTAAACAGCATAAACCATCTTCCAAAGAACAATGGATTAACTCCATCGATCTACCTACAAAATGTCCACTTTAAACCAAACTGAAATCCCCTTCCCCCAAAAACAATAAGCTATTGCTGTATTAAATGCTTCATTATTTGTCTGATTGTAATTTGTTTGCTTCCTGACCTGCAGCTCCTGTTGCACACCTGCCTCAATCTCTCTCTCTCTCTCTTTGAGTTGCCTCCATCTTTTTTTATTTTCCCCTTATGTATTAATGTTTTTAGGGAGTTTTTCCTTGTTTTCTTAAAGACTTTGGGCTGGCTGGGAACATTAATGTGTGAGTCTGTGAAGCCCTTTGAACCTTTGGATGTGATGTTAAGCTGCAAATAAACTTCACTTGTGAAATTCTTATTCTTTCATTCATTGTTTCAGCTTCATCATTGCCTGGTGTTTTTGGAGAATTCACTCATTTCAGCTTATTTTCACTTCAACAGACAGAATGACTTGCTGCTTATGGAAGATTATAAGGGACACACAGCATGGGGGCGGAGCTTAAGGAGTGGTTTGTTCTGAACGTGCATTAGCAGGTGACAGCGATCATGTCAGGTCAGGAGAGAATAAAGGATGAGATTGCAGCTCTGTTGCAACAACTGGAAAAACACAGTTAGCCATGATTTGACATGGAGAGGTTCACAGTTTCTGGTTCTGTAATCCACATTTCTAAGNACAGTTAGCCATGATTTGACATGGAGAGGTTCACAGTTTCTGGTTCTGTAATCCACATTTCTAAGTATCTGATTATAGAGGTAACAGGAATGTGTATGGGAGACCGGCACGATCCATCAGCCTGATAATGTCCCTTCATATCCCAGCTGCATCTTCAAACTGTTAGTGTGAGGCTAACTTGTTCCTGCTGTTTGTTTGTTGAAGAAATTCATCTGTGATAAGTTCTATGTCCTCAATTCTCTCTGTAACCACTCCACACAGAATAATATAAAATCATTACTAATGCACGTTCAGAACAAGCTACGCCTTAAGCTCCACCTCCACGCTGTGATTGGACTGTGTTTTCTTGGCACTAATAATGCAGCTGCTTCTGAAAAAGAAATGAAAGGACTTTGCATTTAGTATTGGCACGTCTATGCTGCCCCCTGCTGGACAACATGAAATGAAAAACCCCTGATTTTTTCTTTTCATCGTACGGTGATTTGATTTTAATGTGACATGAAAAATTCATGTCACAATGAAAAACAATTAATTCAATCATTCAAATAAAAAAAATGAAGAGTTTGCACTATATGTTTTTCACTTAATTATGACACAGTAAAGTGTGTATGCAAATGAAATACAAATGAAAACATGTATTTCATAAATGTGTATTATATTTCATTCTATTTTTTTATTTTAATTGTGTCCCTTATAATCTTCCATAGTTGCTATGGTAATGTGTGTGAAGGCAAAGTGTACTCACAGTAAAAAGAGGAGGATCTTTGCTGTGCGGGTGAAAACCTTTCAGCTTACATCCTGAGATCTCACCCATTCCTCGATCCGTCAACCTGAAGTAGCCAATTCTGCAACAACATGTAGTACAAACACTGTCACACACTATACACTTATTCACACACTCTCACAAACCCTCACTGTCACTCACCGTCATACACTCACACTTTCATGCACACACCCTCTCATACACACTCATACTTTCACACATACACTCAGTGTCACTCTCACACACACTCTTTCACACTGTCACACACTCAAACTCTCACACACACACTCTCACACACACTCTCACTCTCACTCAAGTACGACTTTAATTACAGCAAGCGTCCGTTTATTTCAACATAAATCATTTAAAAAATGATTTTAAACAGCAGCAGCCCACAAAAAGTTTTCACTAGCAGACTCACTCGCTGAACTTGGGCGAGCAAACAATGGCGATGGCTTCCGGCAGCATCATCTGGTAGGAGCAGTGTGTGTGGAGATCCACGCTGGACAGGAAGGCTGTCTGTGTGGGATGGGTCTGAGAACACACACACACACACTTATACTGTCAAAATGTCAAACAGACGTATCACCATGACTCTCTGAGTTGCTGAAGCAGTAAAATTTACCACATTAGTCCCTTTTTTTATAGTTTTATGTTAGTGCTTGTTTCTGCTTTGAGAAAGCTCAAACGAACAAGAATTACACTCACTTTTTTGTGAATTTCACAAAAATGACACATAACATATGAACAATTAAGAAAACAGAGTTTAAACAAATGACATGGATTTAAAGGACCATGCCAGTGATTTTGTATGTTTAAGTCCAATAAATATTACCTGAACACACATTATGTTACCGACAACCACTGACAAAACTGAATTTTATTCTACCTGTTATTTTGCCAAGTCCTCTAATCTTTCAAAATCAAATGTTCAAACACCTTAAAATTCAATATTTCACCTGCTGACATGTATGTCTGAATGTAGAAGGGACAGTCATTTTTAATTTCCCTGTTAGAAATGTTTTCTCCTGGCACTATATTCCCTGGTGCAGACATACAATGTCTTTCATTTAGCTTCATGTTGGACAGGTTAAACAAAATAACTTTGACAAAATATTTACTAGATTTTGTGTTTGCTGTGATGGATTTTTTTTTTTTTTTTTTANTTTTTTTTTTTTTTTTTTAATCTCAAGAACATTTCAAGTCTCTACAAGTTGATTTTTATGTCGTACTTGAATGAACTGAAACCAATGGCAACCTGGAAGGCAGGAAAAACAATTCTAATATTTACCGATGCAGTAGTATTTTTTGGAAAATGGTTGTCAGTAAGGTAACGTGTACAGTACAGGCCAAAAGTTTGAGGCCTCCCCCAGATTAAAAAAAAAAAAAAAAANAAAAAAAAAAAAAAAACATCAATATGCTCTTTGTCTTGTTACTGCACTTCTTGTCTACGTGCACTATGTTAAATGTAGGAGATCCTGGAGAAACAGGATTTCCTCCCAGCTGTGTACTTGTGTATGGATGGTGTGACAATAACGCTCTGATTAAAACAATTGTTTTACAATTTATTGCACAGAAAATGACAAAAACATATAAAATAAATGTAACTAATTAGTTTTCAAAGAAGAATTAGTCAACAGTAGCACATCATGTAGCCTCTCTGGCTACAGAAATGATTCTTCATGAAGGCATCAGTCTGTATTAGTGCAGCACTCCTGTTGTGTTCCAACTCCCTGCTGATGTGTTTAACATTCTATTCAATAGCTGCTGTCTGCCTTCTCCCACATCATTTTGGGATTCATTTGCTACATAGTCTGATCATGCTAAATCTGAGGATGGCCTCAAACTTTTGGCCTGTAGTGTATGCGGGTTGTACTTACTGGACTCAAACAAGCAAAATCACCAGTATGATTGATTTTGTCACCAAAATGATTATATCCTTTACCATAATATAATCAATCTGGTGACAACTGTGATCACGACCACATGTTTTAAAGGATCATACCACCCATTTTGCATGTTTGAGCATAATATATTTAGTTTTCATACATGTTGACAATCATTTCCTAAAGGATAAAACCGTATTTCAGCTTTCCTGATATTTTGCAAAATCTCTTAATCTTTCAAAATCAAATATTCAAGCGATACACCCACCTTAAAAATCCATGTTTCTCCTGCTAATAGTTACACAGCCTTATGAAGTCACAGTCCTTTAAATTTTTCCATAAACGCAGGTCTTCTTTTGGGACTATATTCCCCGGTGGAGGCATACATTCACTCCACGCTTTTTATTGAGCTTAAACACTAAAATTACATAACTTCTAAAAAAACCTGAATACACGTCTTGTTGGTGATGATGGATTACCTATCCCAAGAACGTTTACAGTATCAACAAGTTGATTTTAATAGCAGAATGAACTGAAACCAATGGAGGTCTGGAAGGCAGGATAAACATTTTTAATTCACTGTTCCAGTATGCTTTGGGAAATGATTGTCAGTAATGTTACGTGTATGAAAATTGAATATATTAGGCTCAANATGCTTTGGGAAATGATTGTCAGTAATGTTACGTGTATGAAAATTGAATATATTAGGCTCAAACACGAAAAATGGCTGGTATGGTGCTTTAATGTGATGATATGTCATCAACATTTAACAAAGTGTTGGCATATTAATAATAATAATTTATGATGGACTTTGCCTTTAAAAGTAGGATGAGCTTGTGTTGTGGAAAGGTGCTGGCTGAGGTTTGCAGGTCTTTACTTACGTGGATCCAGCCCAGAGTAATGAGGTCATACTGGTCCTGTATGAGGAAGAGTTCCTCTTCATTTTCTGTGTCACAAGAGTCCGGTCCACCACTCTGCTTTGGTACGATGACATGTGTCACTGTAAATGCATTTCTGGTCTGGAGCAAACACAGGAAATATCACACGGTTACATTCTTAAATTATCCATAACCACTTATCTGTCCAGTCCTATTTAAGGAATAGGAAGGACATTAACACTTTAGTGTTGCTGACAAAAATACTAATTCATGTTGGTGAAACGGTACAGGAGCTTCAGGCGACATTCACCTGAGCAGCAAACACACTTCAAGAGAGCTGGAGTTTCAGAATACATTTAAACCTGCTGGGGTTTGAACATGTTCTCTCTCAGAATCCTCTCAGCTTCACTTAAAACCTTCGAAGTTCAGAGCTGTTGGTCACACATACAAAGCCATATATAAATAAGGCTGAAGAAAATCATAGCAAAGTATCATATTCTCCCACTGGAAAAACTAACATTCATATTGACAGATTTATTAAAATTTGGCGGCCAGTGGTGGATTTAAGTATCCCTCTGGACTGGAATTTTTGTGCACTGTCTGATGTGACTGAGTGGTCATGGATAGTTATCATATAATGGCATATCTGAGAATAGTTAAAGTGCCCTGTTATTCTGTGTGTATCTTTAGAGTCTGTATAGCAAGGTGAATGTACTTCCTGCTGTTTTTAGTTTTTATTGATTGATTTTGCTTTTATCTTTTCTTCTTTCTTTTTAAGTTCTTAGAAAAAAAAGGGGGGGAGGCAGTTTGGTTTCACAAATTATTGCATTATAGTAAGGTATGGTATTACTGTATTGTATTGTCCAAGACCTGTAAAATAAAGAGTTACAAAAAAAAAAAGAAAAGCATCATGAGAGACTGTTCAACAGAAAGCTTTTCTTTAAGCATCTCAGTGATGGAATTCAATGATGTATGATTATCCATCCATCCACCTATCCATCCATCCATCCATTATCTTCCAATTATACGGGTCCGGGTCGCAGTGGCAGCAGACTAAGCAGATCAGCCCACACTTCCCTGTCCCTGGCCAGGACTCTAACTCCTCCTCTGAGGCGTTCTCTGGCCAGACGGGAGATGTAATCCCTCCAGCGTGTCCTGGGTCTTCCCCGGGGCCTCTTCCCAGTTGGAAGTACATGGAAGACCTCCCTATGGAGACAACCAGGGTCCATCCTTACTAGGTGCCCGAACCACCTCAATTGACTCCTTTCGAGGAACCTCATTTCCGCCGCTTGTATCTGCGATCTTGTCCTTTCGGTCACTACCCAAAGCTCATGACCATAGGTGAGGATAGGAACGTAGATTGATTGGTAAATTGAGAGCCTTGCCTTCTGGCTCAGCTCCCTCTTCACCACGACGGTCCGGTACAGCATCTGTAGGACCTCGGACACTGCACCAATCCGTCTATCAATCTCACGCTCCATCCTACCCTCACTGTGAACAAGACCCTGAGATTCTTAAACTCCTCCGTCTGGGGTAGTGACTCCCCTCTAACCTGGAGGGAACAGTTCACCTTTTTCCTACAGAGCAGCATGGTCTCAGACTTGGAGGTGCTGATTCTCATCCCAGTCGCTTCACACTCGGCCTCAAACCTGCTCAGTGTGCATCGAAGGTCACTGTCTGATGAAGCCAGCAGAACCACATCATCTGCAAAAAGCAGAGATGCAATTCTGAGGTCACCAAACTGGACACCCTCCAATCCCTGACTGCCTTGAAATCCTGTCCATGAAAATCACAAACAGGATTGGTGACAAGGGGCAGCCCTGGCAGAGTCCAACACCCACTGAAAACAGGTCTGATTTAGTGCCGAGGATGTGAACACAGCTCTGGCTTTGGTTGTACAGGGACCAGATGGCCTGTGTCAATGAACTCAGTACCCCATACTCCTGCAGCACCCCCCACAGGACACCTCGGGAGACACGATCGTAGGCCTTTTCCAGATCCACAAAACACATGTAGACTGGTTGGGCATACTCCCAAGCCCCCTCTAGGATCTGAGATTTGACTATCGATCTAATTCTCCTTTCCAGCACCCCTGCATAGGCTTTCCCAGGAAAGCTGAGAAGTGTGATCCCTCGATAGCTGGAACACACCCTCCGGTCCCCCTTTTTAAAAATGGGGACCACCACCCTGGTCTGCCACTCCAAGGGTACTGTTGCACAGGCATGTCAACCATGACAGCCCCACAACATCCAGAGACTTCAGCATCTCAGGTTGGATCTTGTCCACTCCTGGTGATTTGCCACAGTGGAGCTTTTTAACTACCTCAGTGACCTCCACCAGAGAGATGGTCTCTGATCCATCATCATCTCCGATGATGTATGATTATATTTTTTTCAATGGTGAAAACTCTTAAGTGACAGCATTCTCAGAATTGATTTCACTGCTTTACACAAACTATTGCAGTGCCTGTTAAAAACGTGCCTGTTCAGAATGGGCCAGACTTTATGGTGTGCGCTGCAGCCTGCCATAATTTAGTTCTGCACGTCCTCATGAGCTAGCTTTGTTTGCTGTACAGGGTCGAGTTGAGACTGTGGTACTGGACCGGAGTATAATGCTGCCGCACCCAGAGCGTATCCTGCTGCGCGGACTACTTTGTACCAGCACAGCTCAATTCCGGAACTGCTCATCTACACAACTTCACATGTGATGCTGCACGTCTTTTGGGTCCTGAGCAACAAACCTGCCAAATATCAACTTCATCCAGTGCCGGGTTCTAGAGATGTTGGTGCCACAGACAGAGATTCTGTCTTTATAGTTAGATAGATGTTAATGTTTCTATAAAAGATTCATTTTTAGCTTGCAATCCTACAGGTTTAGCAGAGTCACTCTTCCTGAGTCTCACCAGTTTGCCACACAGGATGCCACAAGTTTCCACAGCTCGGCTCGTGTTGGCCTCTGCCAACCTCAGAAAACTCCGGCACAGCTCAGCGGGAACAGCCAACTGCCGAAGGGCATCAACCATTGTATCTGCAAAAAAACATGGACAGGAATAAACTAAATGCGGCAAGGAAAAATTTCATTCTTTATATTCTGGCACGACATGGTGTAAACAGGAAATGAAGTAGGTCAGGGGGAGAGAAATCAGCTCAGAAGAATAAATATCCTCTGACCTCCAGCCCTAGTTTCAGAAGAGGATTAACTCACTGTTGTTGCCAGGGCTGACCAGAGAGCCGGGCTTCAACGAGCGGTCAAAGCTGGGTGGACCTGTAGTTGCTGAGGTCGGGCGACTAAATTGGGCGTTATTGCGGCTCGACAGGTCCCCCGGGCTCTGCGGGGGGGTGGGGGAGACTGCGTGGGGCAGAGGGGGGCCCTGGATGCCTGGAATGAGGAGCGCTTCAGGAGGAGGCGTGGTCGGTGTGGCAAACTCCAAGAGCACTCGCTGGCGCTCCTTCTCCAACTCTTGGCGGCGAATCATCTCCTCGAAGGCACAGAACTGCTCCTGCTCCTGCTGGCGGCGTTGCATCACAGCCACGCGTTCCCGNCTCCTCGAAGGCACAGAACTGCTCCTGCTCCTGCTGGCGGCGTTGCATCACAGCCACGCGTTCCCGCTCAGCATCCAGCGCTTGCTGTCTGGATCGCTCCTGTGCCAGGACCTCCTCCTCTTCTTTCTAAGCATAAGCACATATTTACTTTAAGTTTCAGCAAGTGAAGCTCTTTTCTGGCTGTCGCTGTTTCCCAGAAGACATGTGAAAGCATCTGCTGATCTTCACAGCTTTTATGTCATTACTAACAGGTCAGCCATTAGATTTGTAACCTAATTTAATAATTAAAGCAAGGTGTAAGCTGATCTCACCTGAATACCTTCATCATAATGGTCAAGATACAGTAACTATTCAAAGTCAACATTATTATTGACCTTTTAGTCTATTAAAAAATACCTCCTTTTATAGTGTGCATGGTATGGCTACTGATTTAATAAGCAAATTCAACTTGTTATGTTTGTTGTAAATGCTTATTACGTAACTGTGTATTACATCATATTTAATAATTAGTACTCCACCCATTTTGCATGTTTGAGCATAATATATTCAATTTTCATACATGTTACGTTACTGACAATCATTTCCTAAAGGATAAAACCGTATTTCAGCTTTCCTGATATTTTGCAGAGTCTCCTAATCTTTCAAAATCAAATATTCAAGTGATACACCCACCTTAAAAATCCATGTTTCTCCTGCTAATAGTTACACAGCCTTATGAAGTCACGGTCCTTTAAATTTTTCCATAAACGCAGGTCTTCTTTTGGGACTATATTCCCCGGTGGAGGCATACATTCACTCCACGCTTTTTATTGAGCTTAAACACTAAAATTACATAACTTCTAAAAAAACCTGAATACACGTCTTGTTGGTGATGATGGATTACCTATCCCAAGAACGTTTACAGTATCAACAAGTTGATTTTAATAGCAGAATGAACTGAAACCAATGGAGGTCTGGAAGGTAGGAAAAACATTTTTAATTCACCGTTCCAGTAGTATGCTTTGGGAAATGATTGTCAGTAATGTTACGTGTATGAAAATGGAATATATTAAGCTCAAACACGAAAAATGGGTGGTATGGTCCTTTAACAGTGAAACATCATGTTCAATGAGCTGACAGACTTTACCTTTTTGCAGAGGTACTGTGCATGTTCCTGTTCATATCTGCTCAGAAGGCTTTTCTTCAGGATCTCTGCTTGAGGGAATGCAACATCCTTCAGTTTCTGCAGAAAGAAAGAAATTAAGCAAATTATCAGTTTTAACAATTCTTTAAGAAAGAATTAGAATAAGTACAAAGTATAACACCATACGAGCACCTTTAGTGTGTCCTTCTTCTCAGGAATGTTAGCCGTTTTGTAATCCCGATGCTTAGGAAGTTTCTCTATAAACAGCCTGGGCAAAAATGAGAAATTCTCAGTGTTAACCCAATCAATAATTTTCGTGTAACTGCATGAAAAAAGTTGGTTTAAAGGGATATTACGCTGAAAACAAATATGGTTGCTACATATATGCGCGTTAGCAGAAAATGCCATCAGTCTAGGCAAAGAGCAAAAACAATGTCATGAAAGATGGTATGTATGTAATATATTTTCCTTATATAAGAAGGTTTTTAGGGAGTTTTTCCTCGTCTTCGTAGAGAGCTTGGGCTGGACGGGAACTGCTAATGTGTGGATCTGTAAAGGTTGGATGTGATGCTGGGCTACAAATAAAGACAAATGTCCTTCCATAAACTTTCCTCAACATTCTATGCTTAGCTACAGTGTGACTTAACATTTTGCCCCACTGCAAACATAAAGCCTTAACTTATGTACCAAGCCCAAAACAAAAACGGAACATTAGGTTAGAATTAATGACCTATCAAAAACAATCAGTCAGAATAGTAACTAATTAATCAACTTTTCAAAAAAAAACAAACACAAAAGCTCATGAACCGCTGCTGGACTTACGTGATATACTTATTATAGAGGACAAAGGCGTGCTCGATGTTGCCCTCCTCTGTGTAGATGTTAGCCATGCGAATGATCTCCATGCCAGAGCGGAAGTAGCGGCGTGGCGGCACATCATCATTAACATCAACAGCGCTTCCTTTCTTGGTCAAAGCACGGACACGTTCCTCCGGCAGCAGACGGACATCAGTGTGGTCTGCCATGACGACCGCTCAACGTGGCACACTGGAAGACAGTGCACAAGTTCTTTACCAGTTTCTCTCTATGGTAATCTTTGGTTCCTCAGAATAATAATTATTATTCTGTATGAGCCTTTCAGTGCTTCTATGCAAGCACTGCTAATGGTTTCATATGCTATGACAGAGGAGAGCATAAAGTGTCATATGTTAAAATATATATACATATATACTGTGTTACGGGCTATGAGAGATAATAAGATCCATGCATCAAGTACTTTCCAATTCTATAGCAGGTATATAATCATATAGAGTTTGTGCTGAACTTAAGACTTGAAATCCAAGCCAACAGGTGATGTCATCACTTTACTATGCCCATCCCTCATATGTATTATTAGAATGATGAGTTATTCCTGATAAAATGCATTCCATTTAGCCAGCATCAAGCCTCTGGTATTATACAACGATGTTGCATCATTTACCCAAGATATAGTAGAATGATGCTATTAATAGTGTTAGGTAACCTTTGCCTTTGACTTTATCAAAGATACAAAGATTCATACTTTAAGGGGGGGATTTTTTATAGTGAAGCAATTTAATTTATTTATGATATGAGTAAATGTTCCATCCCTACATATCAAAATGTGGGTCATTAAAAGAGTTCAGTTAAAACAGTACTGTTAATGACTGAGACAGCTGCTGGAATGAATGACTTCTTATAGAAGCTGTTAGGAGCTGGAAGAAGTCAGGCTGCGAGCTGACGGAAGAAGTTCAAATTCTTAGTGAAATCCTGATAAATCTGCTTTGCTTTCCTTAATGTGGATCTGCCAAAGACTTCCTGAAATGTGGATTGTTTGCCACCTGTGATTTTGTTTGCTTGTCTAATAATTTGTGACAATTTGTGTGCTTAACAGTTACATTTGCATACCACGACACTATGCTGTAGCTCTAATGTGAGCAAGAGCGTTCTATCCGCCGTCTACAAGATAATAATAATAATGATGAAATAAAAGTATGAGAACCCTTCATTAGCAAGATGGATGACAAACTGCTTGATTTGATTCGGCAATGTTAGCTTGTTAGCTAGCTGACAGTGACACACAGCAACTTTGAGTGGGTTAACAGCGTGCTCATACTTTGTATATATATGTGTGTGTGTGTGTGTGTGTGTAGTGAAGAGATTTCAGTTTATTTATGATGTCAGTAAATCACTACATACAAGGCTACAGATTCTACAGTTTCTCCATGGTCAGCCAATAGTGTTTGTACAACCTACTTTTTCCAAATAATACAAGTTTGATCTCGTTGCTGTTGTCTTTTTAAACTCACATGGGCAACATCATAAACCCTCTCCTCTTTTTTAAAAACTAAATCATTTTAACCTGAGTGCTGTACCCATGTTAGCAAGTAAACTAGAAAATGACTTATCTAAGTTATCTTGGCAGCTCAAGAGCTCAGCTAAAATGTCACTCAGAGATGTAATTATCGGCCGTTTTCAGCTCAGACTGTGAGATATATAACGACATTTTCCAGCTCATTTACAAACGGTCGTTTATGTTGCTGAGATGTGATCCTGACATGAAGTACTGCCGGAATCAATGTTTCTCAGCGACGTCGCGTTAGCTGCGCTAACTGTTAGCTGCGTTATCTGTTAGCTCACTTAACAAAGTCTGTCGCTGTACGGTCAAAACCTAAAACGACACGTCTAAACTACTTTCTTACCGGACAGAGTCGGAAAGCGAAGCTCCTGCGGCCTACATGCACACAGATCAGAATGCCTTCAAATTACAACACAGACAGCAGCTAGCTCAGTTAGCTTCGGCTAACGTCCCTACACTTCCGCAATCACAACCACTTCCGCCTGGCAAATCATATGGAAGAACATATTTTGGGCCACATTCAAATAATGAATTATAACATGTAATGATTAATGAATTATAACATGTAATGAGAATAATAAAAGGGCAAAAATCAAACCATGAATACTCACAATAAATAGTGAAAAGTTGAATATGAAATAATGAGTACTGAGCTCAAATAATGAAAAGCCAACCACTATTTAACAAATGAACAGGTAAAAAAAAAAAAAAAAAAAAAAAAAAAAAAAANAAAAAAAAAAAAAAGAAAAAGAAAAAGCAGCCATCAAACGTTTATTTTTTGCCACTAGGTGTCTGATTTCATTATTCGATGTGTGCATTCCTTACTTGACGTGTGCTGTGCATCTGTCAATCAAACATGCCAACTGAAGACTCCACCCCCCAGCTACACCTGGCCCCGCCCCACGGAGGCAAAGGTGGAAAAGTTAAGTTTGCCTGTGNCCCCCCAGCTACACCTGGCCCCGCCCCACGGAGGCAAAGGTGGAAAAGTTAAGTTTGCCTGTGTTCAGTAGGTTAGCTAGTTTCACTTGTGTCAAGCGTGACTTATCATGACGTGACTGTAAATGAATTAGTGAATTTATTAAACTCAGTGCAGCAGGAACAGCAGCAATGACTTTATCTTTATTTCTTGTGGATTGGATTAAGGACCGGATTGGACAGATCATGTCTCTTAATTTCACAGTTATGTTTGGTGGGGACATCCTGGGGACCTTATTTAGTTTGCTGGGAGTGTAATGCAGAGTGAATGTGATCCTGACATATAACTGGTCTCGGATTGCCATATTTTTATTCCTGGTCTGCCATGAAAAGCAAGTTTTCCTAACAGTTGTTTCAGTTGCATCTAACAGTACAGGGTGATTGTTATTTCCCGTCAGACCTTTTAAAAGGGAAGGGTTAGCATCAAAGATAACTGAGAAATCCTTTGGTGAAACAGGGATTCCATAGTGCTGAATAAATTCAGCGTAATTATAAAGTTGCCCCTGTTGGTTGAATAGTTGACTTAATAATAAAATATTATTATTAAATCATTGTTGGAAAAAATCAGATTTCTTTTTGTATAAAATATATTTGTTGTTCCAAAAAAAAAAAAAAAAAAAAAACCTGTGGGGAGTGAAGTTATGCTTATAAATTAGTGACCATGCCATTTGTTTATGGAAAGAAGAATGTTTAAGGGGAATTTTGTCAACACTATAGGTGCATAATAACATAAACTGAAGACCACCCACTAAGGAAAAGACATGATGGGGAATAAAGTTCCACAGAGAGGTCGGACACTTGAAGTAGTGCCTGATCCAATTAATTTTAAATGTGTAATTTAGTGTGGTGAAGTCTAGAAAATTAAAACCACCTTTACTGTATTTGCTCATTAAAACAGATTTTTTTCAGATAATGGGTGCAGTTTTTTCCAAATAAAATCAAGTAGAATTTTGTCAGTTGATTTACACACGTTTATCTACATAAAGTGACAACGCAGCAAACGTTAATCTTGATATTCCTTCGGCCTTTGATAGAAGAATTCTGCCTCTTAACAATAAGTCACGTAAGAGCCATCGATTAAATTTCTTTTTCATTTTTATCAATAATTGGATTAAAGGTTTTAGTACATCTCTGAGTTTCATTTTTATCTATAATGACACCGAAATAGGTGACAGAATTCTTTACAGGGATATTAGAGATTGAGTCAACATTACAATCTTTAACAGCTAATAACTCACATTTTCTAAGATTCAAGCAAAGACCTGAAGCTTTAGTAAAAGAATAATCTATAATACTGATAGCTAGAGGTACTTGGGAGCTGTCCTTTAGAAACAAGGTTGTGTTGCCTGCAAGCTGACTTAATAATAATAGTTCTGTCAGCAACGGAGATACCCTGCAGATTACTACATTTAATATGTTCACATAAAAGCTGGGCAGCAAGTAAGAAAAGATAAGGAGATATTGGGTGTCCCTGTCGAATGCCACGTTTCACATCAAATCTGGATGATGACCCATGTTTAAGCTTAACTGAACAGTTGGCATTACTGTAAAGAGTTTTAATTGCTTTACAAAAGAAATCTCCAAAACCAAATTTTCTTAATGATTGATAAAGAAAATTATGCTCAACAGCATCAAACGCCTTGAAGAAGTCTAAGAAGAACAAAAAACTGTTTTAAGATATTTGTACTGCTGCACAACCTCAACAGTCTGATCATTGATAATCACAGGAGAGATGACCATAGGATGACAGAAAGTTTATAATCATCTCTTTAGGTTTTTGTTTTTTTTTTCACATTGATGTCCAAAAAGAACAACTTGCACCAATTCGCGAATTCCCCCATTACGGGGCCATGATCAGGGTCATCACTGCTGAGAAGCGATACAATGACAGAGTCATAGGCAAACTTTATGATGTGACACGGCAGGGGTGTCAGGCAGGTGTGCTAGCACCTCTTCAACATCTTCCTCCTCTTCCCCAGCTTCTCCACGAGGAGATGGAGGACAGCAGCAGTGTGGCAGTGGACTTTAGGCTAGATGGCAACCTCTTCAATATCAGGAGCCTCCAAGCAACTACCAAACTGCATAGAGAGAGGGTCCTTGAGCTGTAATGTGCAGATGACTGTGCTCTTGTGTCTCACACTCCACAAGACCTCCAGTCTGTCCTGCAGTGAGAATGTACAACAGGATGGGACTGACCGTCAACACCACCCAACAGAAGTAGTCTGCCAATGGAGTGCCAACATCCCAGCCATGCCAACGGCCTTCACTGTTGCTGATGAACAACTGTCAGTAGTCCCATCGTTCAGATATCTGGGGAGCATTCTCTCTGAAGACAGCAGCATTGAGAACGAGATCCAGAACCAACTTAAATAAGCATCAGCTGCCCTTGGCAGACTCCACCACCAAGTCTTTCAAAACAAGAACCTACATCTCCATATGAAGATCTCTGTCTACCAAGCCATATGCATCACCGCCCTCCTTTACAGCTGCAACATTTGGGTAGCTTACAGCCACACATCAAGTCCCTGGAGCACTTTCATATATGCTGCCTTCAGCATATCCTGGGAATTACCTGGCGTGATTGTGTGCCTCACTCTGAAATATTCACAAAGACTGACTGCAGAAGTATTGAGGCTATGATCACCCAGCACCAGCTACGATGGCTGGGGCACATCATAAGGACCCCAAATCGGCTGCCTCGCAGAGTGCTACATGGCCAGCTACATCATGGATGACACTCAGCTGGAGGGCAGAAGAAGCGCTATAAAGACCAGCTGAAGACTGTGTTAAAGAAGTGCAAAATCAGACCTGAGGACCTGAAGGATGTCGCTGCTGACTGTAACACCTGGCGGCAGCTGTGCCTAGATGGGATTCACATGCTGGAGGGGGGGAAAGGACAGCCAGGAGACAGCAAAGGAGACTCAGGAGGAAAACACCCATGACTGTTGCTATCATTACCAACATATATGCCCCTCCTGCAGCAGGATATGTGGGTCCTGGATACTCAGCCATCAAAGACCTCCCAATAAAAGACAGAAATGGACATCGTCATCGGATTCGATGGACAACCATAAGCAAGCGTGTGTGTGTGCGCGTTTTTTTTTTTAAATCACTGTCAGATATCAATTTTAGATAAATTTCCCACTGAAATGGCCTAATCTACAACAAGTTTGCAATTAAATTACTGCAAGGCTACATAGAAAGTAAACCCAGAAATAGCCTACAATATGCCATTAAAATATACCAATTTTACCCATGCTGCTGCGTTTTTTTCTTTCTTTTTTCTTTCTTTCTTTCTTTCTTTCTTTCTTTCTTTNTTACCCATGCTGCTGCGTTTTTTTCTTTCTTTTTTCTTTCTTTCTTTCTTTCTTTCTTTCTTTCTTTCTTTTAGAAGTTTAAAAACAAAAAAATAATTTAAATATTTTCCTTAGAATTTTATTAAATAGACAGAAAATTTATGTAAAGGATTTTAACAAAGTAAATTAAAAAGTAACACTGTCCTCGTTCGTCTCTCAGTCCTGCTTTTGCATTGGAGTGATGCATCTTCTCAACAGCTTCCCTTCGTTGCTCCGGGAACATCTCCCCTCGTCACCTCCCGTTGTTCAAAACGGAGGGGGCTCGGCGACTTTTCCGTGGGTGGAGTTTGCATCTGTGATATTATAATAAAATACAAAGATTGACACATAATTTGTAGCAATGTTTCACTTAGACATGTGGCTCATAGGATTTAATTGATGAGTTGTCATAGGGTGTTAGTATGATAGGGGTCTTGTGTTAAGATTAAATTCGTGTTTTTGTTGTTTGTTTGTTTTTTGAGATATAGTTTGTTTTATTGCCAATGACTGATCCACACGCCGGAACAGAAGGTGGCGGTAATGCAGCATAAAGCTGGATGCCAACTGCCTTCAAATTAAACGACGAGGAAGACGACAACAGCAATCTTCTTCAGTTTTGCTTTATTGGGAAATTCATTTCTTATTTGTTGTTTATGACATTTAGGACTATAGAAACGTTCGATCCTTTCGGTTCTCTGTATGTATGGATAAATCTGTCTGAACAATGCTGCTTGTCTTTTTTAATCAGTGACTCGTTTCTTGCTAAGCAAGAAGCTACTGAAGTTAGCTTAGCATGCTAGCTGGAAACACCGACAGAGACGGAAACACAACAGTCTGAGTGAGCGATAGACACATCCAGTATTTTTGACGGAATTTCTCTTGATAAAAAGTCAAAATGTCTAAAGTTCAGATTCTGAGAGAGCTGGTGAATCAGCGATTATCTGCGGCTGTTGAAGAGGTCGTTGGACTGTGTGAAAGAACGATAGCAGAGTACGAGGAGGAGATTTCTCGTTCACAACAGCAGAACGTCCGACAACAGAAACTACTCAACGCTGTTTTCAACCCTAAAGTTCAGCTACACAGAGCAGGTTAGTTCACTTTTACTGTTTTTATCATTACATTTAAACTACTAATAGATGGTAATTCTGTGGCTGGTTTGAGGACAAAAAACTTTTCAGGACGCGACGAATCACGTAAGTCCCGTTTAGAGAGCAGTAATATACTGTATTATGGGTAAGTGGGCAAGGTAATAAGATTATTGTATTTAAAAGGTACATTCTATAATATGATTTTATCTTGGGTAAATATTTGTGGCCAAATATTACGAACACAATGGATGCATTCCGAGTTCCCTGTTTGATTGTTCCTCGCTTGATCCGGAAACCAATCAGGTCCGCCGTCTTTCACGCCCCTTTACTGGAAGCCTGTTTTTGATTGGACAGATCTATTACAGCTGATCTGATACACCAACACCTATAGCAAGCCATTTTAACATTTATTAAAGAGGAAGCATACACATTTAAGATATCCGTAATTCAATTTTGACTAGTCAAAAGTCGAATTTAAGATATCCGTAATTACATTCTGCTGAGTAAGAATCACTTCACTTGTATGGAGCATCTATTTGAGATATCCACAATTTAATTTCGCCTATCTGAAATGTGAATTCCAGATAGCTTCAATGCAGCTGTGACTTGTCATTATTCCAATTAAAGATATCTTTAATTCCTTGCGATTTAAGATATCTTAAATGTCTTTTTGGATATCCAAAATTAAGATATTACTAGTCAAAATATAATTGTAGATATCTAAAACCAGAATTATGAGTAGTTGAAACACAATTGCAGATATCTTGTAATAGAATATATATATATAGAATATATTTAAAAATTACATTCAAATCAGTGTATATATAAAAATTTGAATGTAATTTTTAATGGAGGGGGTAGCAGCATTATTACCAAGTCTAATTGAGTGTTCAGTACCAAGAGAGAGGTGGAGGCGGCTCAAAATTTGAGGGAGGTAGGCAGCCCTCTTGCACTTCTCTATGCAGGAAAAACCCTGCTTAACTCCTTGTCCTGTCCTTTATTCTGACTCTCATCCTCTCCATCACTGGTCCCTTCCATGTGGTTGTGCACAACTTTCAGACCTGACAAATTTACCGTATCTCGTCAATAACATGTATTATTAACAGGATTTTCTTAAATTAAGACTTTTAAAAAGACTTTTTAATGCCTCTTAGGATGGAATTTAAGACCAACCAACATGGCTAAAAGTGCACAATGATGCTTTCCACCAATTACTTTAGGTTTTGGTATATTATTCAGCTTTAAATTATTGATTTACATTTTTTAGTTTACACGTTTGTCCAAATATGTTTACTGGCTCATAAAAGGGCGACTGAAAGGCAAGCAACTAAAAAAAAAAGTGAAAACAAAGAATATTAAAATCTGATGGCTGTAGGCAGAACAGACAGCCTGCAGACATTTCACACAAAGATTAAAGTTTGACTCAAACATTGCAAAGTAGTAACATCTCCTGTAACCTGAACATGGACTCTATCTGCTCTCATCACGCTCACAGCAACAATCTGAGCCGTGCTTCATATAACATACTATAATCAACATTTTATCATGGATTCTATCTGCTCACAACACACTCACAGCAATAATCTGAGCTCTGTGCTTCACTGGAGTATAATTTTAAAATGGAGGCAAGTATTTTTGGTTTTGTGGTGATCTTTGCCATCAAGGTTCCAGTCTGAGTGATAGTTAAATTAAATATCTAGACAATGAAAAGGACCCCCCCCCCCNCCCCCCCCCCCAACACACACCCACACCCACACATATACTGTATTTCTATGTCACAGTATGGCTAATGTATAGAAAATTACAGGTAAAAATTCTAATTGATGCATGTAACGACATAACCAACTTCATGTGCAATGTCATGCCTGACATTTTTAAATAATATTATTTTAAATCTTATTTTTTCAGCTCTAAAATAAAGCATGCTCTTTAAGATCAGCTTAAACAAAACCTGTGCATATGGATGAGTGTAATATGTCATCATGATATGATTTCACAGAAAAACCATGAAAAACTTTNGTGCATATGGATGAGTGTAATATGTCATCATGATATGATTTCACAGAAAAACCATGAAAAACTTTAAATCCTGAGATGTCTCATGCTACATGAAGTGTGGTCACAGCTACCTGATGTGGATGTGATCTTCTTTTGGACAAACGGTGCTGGTTCAGCTGTTTTTTTTTTTTTAATTTTTAAATTTTTTTTTCCAGAACAAATGTGTCTTTGTTGACTTGCTGCGAGGATTTAATGACGTAAGGATCAAACCGAATCTGTCAGCTCAGCTGGTCTGTTTTCCTCACTGCAACTGTGGCGGTGAAGCTGGACGTTGTTAGCTTGGCGCCGCTGATCGGTACTGAGAAATACTGTCGGTAGTTGATGGGTTTTCACAGCCACTTTCTGTTTCTCGCACTGCATGTTCAATTCCACGTCTTTGATTCCCGTTCTACTGAGTTACAGTTACTTTTCGCACACGCATCTCATATTAATTGCTACTTCCCATTAAGCTAGCATTACTTCAAGCAAGTTTAGCCAAAGATGCTAACCAACGCTATAGTGACCCTCCGCAATGACAAAAGATCACTGTTAGTTTTCTGGTGTGCTTTTACATTAAAATACAAAACAGCAATTTAAATACAAAATGCATAAACAAATTTAATACTTTTTAAGGATCCACAGACTTCAGATGTGCTCTCTGTGCGTCAACTGGTGAATGGGAAATTCCTGTTACTCCACCTGCTGTCCATAGGCGTTTTCTGGTGTATTGTGCTTATTACGATACAGCGATACCACATCGGCATAATCTGATCTCGCAATTATAATTACAAATGACAGAAGTCTACTGAGTGCAATGCTTGTTAGAAAATAGTGTTTTACATGAAGACACACGCCAGAGTTTTGTTGAGAGCTGGAAGCGGCATGAAATTTGACGGAGGTCGCCACTTCGTAATTCTCTGTGCAGGAAAAACCCTGTTGTAGCATCACCCCTTCTTTAGTTTAAAAATTATAGCGCAGGAACCAAAACACCATAACCATGATGCCATTTCTCATGTTACACCCTTAAACAACTGGGTGCAAATAAGATCATATTTTCCATAATGTGTGTTTCTGTTTTCTCTGCAGATGTCCAGCAGCTGTTGGTGAAGCAAGAGAGGAGGTCCAGTCTGGACCAGGAGGAGCCTGAACCCTCACACATTAAAGAGGAGGAAGTCCTGATCAGTCAGGAGGGAGAGCAGCTTCAAGATGTGGAGGAGACTGATATCATCAAGTTCCCATTCACTCTTGTCCTTATGAAGAGTGAAGAAGATGAAGAGGAAGTTCAGTCCTCACAGCTTCAGAACCAAACTGAAGAGAGAAGAGAGTCAGAGTCTGTAAGCAGCAGCTCCACTGAACAGAGAGAAAGAGAATCTGATGGAGAGGACTGTGGAGGACCAGAACCAGCCAGGAACACATATCCAGGTATTCATTTAAATATTTTATTTATTTATTTATTATTTTTTATTTATTTAAATATTTATTTATCTAGGTATTTCAAGTCTTCCGACTCTGAGAACATGAGACTGAGGACAGTGAGGATGACTGAAGGAGATCAGGGAACCTCATTCAGGTTTAAACATTTCTTAATATACTGTAAATTCTCTTATTAAAACCCAGTATTCAAATAATAACCAGTATCTAATAATAGCCAGGGGACTATTATCTTAAGTAACAGCAGAGCGTCGCCACTCCTCGCCAGGGGCACCACGTCCCTGGCGTGATGATCCGCTGTCATCACCAATCAGGAAAATTAAATAAAAATGAATCTTTCTAAAAGCTGCCTGAAGGCGTGTTCACACTGACATCTTCTCCTTGTGGCGGTGTGTTTTTATGCAGTTATGGGTTTGTCCATTGGCAAAATTAGAAATAAAGGCCTGTCTCTAATAAAAGCCTGTCTCCTGTATTGGCCGGGTTCTCTCCGCAGTTGAGGTAAATAAAGGCCCCGGCCACAAATAGAGCATTTACGGTATCCAAAATGTTGCTGTTTAATATTCAGGAATGGCAAAAAGTTTCCTGGATTGACTTTTTGGTCAGATAGACAATGCCAGTAGAAATGAGGGATACTGCATGTACTTGCATCCTGTTTACATTATGAAGCATCAGGGCTTTTAGGTATCAGAGAACATTTAGCTGAACCTGTTTTATCATACACAGCCATAGATGTTCTGGATGTAACACTTCATCTCATTTGTGGCATCAACAGTTTGGGTCTCAGCAGCAGCAGGATGCAGCAGCACCTCACAGATGAGTGTGACCATGATGAATTTGATATTTAATACCACAGCAAACAGAAAAAAATTATAAATGAAACTGCAATGGCATGTACACATTGTTCATCACATGTATTGCATGTATATAGTAACATGATGAACAAGCAGTAATGAAGTTTCTTCTCACATTCATTTCATGAATAAGGTAATTTCTAGTCTGCAGAGAAACGTGGCACAGTTGGGAATGAATTAGGCAAAACACCCTAATTAGCTCTTAGCACAGATACAGAGCAGTGAAAAAGTATTTGCTCCCTTCCTCATTTCTTCTATTATTGCATATTTGTCACTTTTAATTGTGTCAAATCATCAAACTCAATTTAATATAAGACAAAGACAGTTTTTTAAATGATCATTTCATTTATTGAAAGAAAAAAGATCTGCAACACCTACAGTAGTGGACAAAGGTTTAATCCACCTTAAGAAAAGTGATGTTTTTCATTGTACTTTGTTTTCTGCACACTTCATATTTTAACTGTGTATTAAGCTACTCCTCAAACACACATGTTAAATTTAACACAAAGTAATACTGATTTTACAAATAAATGAGGTGGATTAAACTTATGGCTGAAGTCAATGTTAAATAATGGACACTTAGTTGCGAGTTGTTAGGCTACTTAGCTTCATCACACAAAACAGTCAAAATCACAGTCAGAACAGTCTGCTTCATCCTAAATGTAATGCACAACGCGTCATTAGACTTAAGCTACGTTCACATCACACGCTGAAGTGGCCCAGATCTGATCTTTTTGCCTCCATGTGACTCAGATCTGATTTTTTCAGAGCTGTGNAGTGGCCCAGATCTGATCTTTTTGCCTCCATGTGACTCAGATCTGATTTTTTCAGAGCTGTGTGAATGACCCAGATCTGATTTTTTTCATATGATCTGGGCCACTTGCATATGTGGTCCTAGATCCAATTCATATCCGATCTCTGGCGATGCGACCTGTGTCTGACTGCTCAGATCAGATCTCGTGTGCTTTTTTTTTTTTAAACATCTCACTGATCTGCACATATCACATGTTGTCCTCTTTCAGTGCTGGTGCCGGTAAAAATAAATATGGAGGAGCGAATACATACATATATACACACACACACGCATACAGTATATCAATGTTTCCCATACATAGATGAAACCTGGGTGGCCCGCCGCCCAGGTTTCGCAGGATGACCCAGCCTTAAGCTTGGTTTATACTCGCTGTTGTCGCGAGTGTGCGAGGGGCTGTGCACCACTTACAATACAACTCCAACACTGTACCGTCAGGATTTTGAAAAACAAGTTATGAAGTTTTAATTTAATCTTTATTTCTTTGGAAGTTGTCTTCCATAAATGAAAATACACCAGACTTTGCAGATTAGGTCTCATTCAAAATTGTGGATAATTTTTTTCTGGCAGCCATTGAATCTTTAACCCAATAAACTTTTTGTCAGGTTGAAGAGTTCCAGTTTAACTCTGTCATGCTGTTACATGTTTTTGTGTGTTTCTTGTAGAACTCCAGAAAGTGTTGGTGCAGCATTTGTGGAGTCTCAGCATGAACCAGGAGCAGCCAGAGCCCCTGCATGTAAAAGAGGAACAGGAGGAATGTGGGACCAGACAGGAAGGACATCAGCTTCAACATGTAGAGGAGGCTGATATCACTAAGCTTCCAAGTGAGGAAGATGGAGACAAAGTTCAGTCCTCACAGCTTCATCAAAGCCAAACTGAGGAGAACAGAGAGGCAGAGAATCTAGCAAGCAGCTCAACTCAACAGACTGAAACAGGAGCTCATGTAGAGGACTGTGGAGGACCAGGACCATCCAGGAACTTAGATCCAGGTAGTTACTTAGAGCCAGCATGTGATGGGTCTCAGACAGGAGAGAAAGCATTTAGTTGTTCAGTTTGTGGTAAAAACTTTACTCAAAGTGGAAATCTGAAGAGACACGCGAGAATCCACACAGGAGAGAAGCCGTATCGTTGTTTATTTTGCCATAAAAATTTTACTCGAAGCGCAGATCTGAAGAGACACGTGAAAATCCACACAGGAGAGAAGCCATTTAGTTGTTTAAGCTGTGGTATACGTTTTAATCAAAGTGGACATTTGAAGAAACACATTAGAATCCACACAGGAGAGAGGCCTTTTAGTTGTTCATTATGCAGTAAAGATTTTACAGAATCTGGACATCTGAACAGACACATGAGAATCCACACAGGAAAAAAGTCGTTTAGTTGTTCAAAATGTGGCAAAAAGTTCAAACACNACACATGAGAATCCACACAGGAAAAAAGTCGTTTAGTTGTTCAAAATGTGGCAAAAAGTTCAAACACAGAATTCGTTTGAAACATCATATATCAGTCTACTCCAAGGAGAAAAAACTCAATTGCAATTTGAGGTCAAAGATTTAATCAGCAGTCAGAGGTTAAAAATTAAACGCAGAGAGCAGCAGTAGAAGGTAAAGCTGCAAACCTGCTGACAGATTTTAGTTTTTCACTATTGTTGTAACCAGACTCTGATTGTTATCAGTTTTTAATCAGATTAAACCCCTTTTTTTTCCCCCAGCAAAGCTTATTTTCCACTCCAAGTATTCTGTTTTTATTTGCGACATTTTGCTGTATTTATGATGATATACTTATATCGATAAAGTTCTGCAAAGAATAAAAGATCAAATGCTCTTCCAACTTTTTTTTTTTTGGTAATATTTTAATTTCTGATCATGTTCAGTTAATCTACACATTTCCACCATCATCACTGCCATGGTTTTCTTCTTGTTGGTAACATAAGTAAATAAAATGCTGACCGACAATGTCGCCATTGTTGTTTACGCTGTTGGATTTACAGAACAGGAAGTCATTTTGAGATAAGTGAAGATCTTCCAGGATGCTCTGTTTACCGGGGGAGCTAATATGACTTACATTCAAGATATCTGCAATTGCATTTCGACTAGTCATAATTCTGGTTTTAGATATCTACAATTACATTTTGACTAGTAATATCTTAATTTTGGACATCCAAAAAGACGTTTAAGATATCTTAAATTGCGAGGAATTAAAGATATCTTTAATTGGAATTAGACTAGTCACAACTGCACTGAAGATATCTGGAATTCACATTTCGGATAGGCGGAACTGAATTGTGGATATCTCAAATAGATCCTCCATACAAGTGAATGGGGCATTCTTACTAGGCAGAATGTAATTACGGATAACTTAAATTTGAATTTCGACTAGTCAAAATATAATTACGGATATCTTAAATGTGTGTATCCTTCCCTTCTAATAAATGTTTAAACGGCGTCATGACATTTGAGACGTCATTTGAGATATCCGAAAAGGAATTGTGACTAGGCCGTAATTGTAGATATCTTGAATTACTATTCTTACTATTCAGATTGTAATTTCAGATATCTCAAATTGCGTGGAACAGAAGGTGGCAGTAATGCACCGCAAAGCTGAATGCCAACTGCCATCAAACCAAAAGACGAAGAAGAAGAAGCCCCAAAACACAACGAAGAAGGTGACAATATCTACTGTCAGATTGTCGGCTAACTTTGTTTTGTTCGGAAATCACTTCTTACTTATTGCTATATTATTTATGTATGGATAAATCTGTTTGGACAACGCTGCTTGTCTTTTTTAATGTGACTCATTTCTTGCTAAGCACAAAGCTACTCAAGTTCGCTTAGCTTGCTAGCTGGACAAACATAACACATTCTGAGTGACTGATAGATGAAGATGTGAAATGTTTCTCGTTATAACGAGAAACTTTTCTAGTTATGAGAAACTTGGCAAAATAATTTTTGTCATGGTGGCAGTAATACGCTGCCATACGTCCCGTTTTGGCCGGTATGGTCCTTTAACCTTGTAACATATGTAATTCTCCAGCTGTGATTCTTGTTCACTGGAACCATCATCATCATCATCCTCACTGTGTGTGGAGTCAATACACACACGTTCTCTTCCAGGACCACTGAGAAAAATATTAATCTTCATCTGAATCAGCAAAACACAAACAGAAAGTTCTGCTGTCTGGTGATTTTTGGAGAATTCCTGTCAGGGAATCTCAGGATTTACAAGGATGAAGACTCACGATTACTGACTTAGTCATATACTTTTGTCATGTTTCTATAGCGCCACCTACAGGTCAAATGCCATCGATTTAAGCTGGATTATTGGTGTTGATATGCATGTCATCTGAATTTGTTAACAGCACAGTGAGGGTAATTCATAAAACACGGTGCTGGATTTAGCATGTCGATAAGGTAAATATCATGCAGCCACGTTCCCTCCTGCATAAACGTCTGTTAGCAGCATCTTTTAGCATTTTCCTTCAAAGAGACAGTACTACAGTATTTCCTTATTTACATGTCAACACACCGTCACACACATTTAGACGTGTTTCAGTCTGATGGCTAATTTCAGCAGTATGAAATCTGACGCTTTAAACTGTATTTGCCTCACGTTGCCTCATACATTTGATAGATAAAAACACTCAGCTGATCAGTTTATTTATAAATGGAGAATTTTGATTGATCTATGATCTCACACACATTCTAGTAGCACTGAGCCTCTTGAATCATCATCCTCAGCGCTCTGTCACACTCCATCTTGACTTTAGCCTAATTTTTTCTTCAAAACTCACATTCTATCACAAAAAACGAACAGCATGTTAATCATAAATGTGTTCTAGCAGAGGTAAATGGAAAATATTATACATATATTGTGTGTATATTGCTTGTAAAGTAAACATAAATTGATTGTACATAAATTGCTGTTGTATTGTTTTAAAACGTGGGTCCACCAGANAACAGCATGTTAATCATAAATGTGTTCTAGCAGAGGTAAATGGAAAATATTATACATATATTGTGTATATTGCTTGTAATTGAGCTAAAGTAAACATAAATTGATTGTACATAAATTGCTGTTGTATTGTTTTAAAACGTGGGTCCACCAGACTCGCAGGACTCCATGACAAAAACACCAAGACCATACGAGGGTTAACAGCTAATATAACATCCAATATAACATATATACACCATATACAGCCAATAGAACATCCTGACACCATCAATGGATGAAAATTAGACAATCTTGGCTAAATGTGGTACATTTATATTTATTGTTAATTAAAATGCAGTGCCTCAGTTTAAATAATAAAAAAAGGAATAGATTTCATATAGAAGTCAGAGTATTAGGAATGTCCTGGTCTATTTTCTTTCTTGATGGATCTGAGTTCTTTAATATTGAGTTTTGTTGGAGTCCGATCTCGTATTTATGTGGATATGTGTATATGTGGATGTGAATATATTGTTTGGAGCAAAGGAGATGTATAGATGTGTATATAGGTAGATTTATGTTTGTATCAGCATATATTTAATATGTTTGTAGATTAAAGTAATAAACAGGAAATGATAATGAGCTGTACAANGCATATATTTAATATGTTTGTAGATTAAAGTAATAAACAGGAAATGATAATGAGCTGTACAAATACGTAGCAGAGAAGTTATGAAGTTATACTTCATCTTTCTCTTCACACATTTATGTATTTATTTTTGGCTACTTGGAGGGTGACGTCAGTTTATTTTCAGATTTTTTCATTCTTTTTGGAGATGAGATGTGTTATACGTTTGAAATTACACAATATTACAAAACATGATTTATAACTGAGCTTTGCTCACTTACATAACCAGAGTGCTGTAGGATTTTATTTTCTGTCCTCCTAAAATCACCTGTTAGTTTTTTACTTGAATCTGATTGGATGCCGTGTCACATTAATGGCTGAAAAGCTCTGACGTGATTTGTGTTGGTGTCAGACTTTAAACAGAACATTTACATAAAGGTGTGAGTGATTAATAAACCATAAATCATCTTCATGTGAATGTGGGTCAGAAGTTACCTGTTGAACTGTGTTTTCCTTCAGTCTGGAGTCCTGAGATGGAAAAAAAAGAAGAGTTTAACATTGTGCTGTATGTACTAAAGTACTGCAGTAACACAGAGTTTGAGGTACTTTTACTGCACTAATACACACACTCTGAAGTATTACAGTAAGGTAGAATTTGAGGTACTTTTAGTGCAGTAATACACACACTCTGGAGTACTAGAGTGTAGTAGAGTCTGAGGTACTTTTACTGCAGTATTTTCCTCTGACGCTGTAGTTACTCGTTTTCCTACCTGAGCTCCACAGCAACACCAACAGCATCAGCATGTGATCCATGTCCAGGCACAGCGTCTGTCTCTATACCTCCGAGTCCAAATGTGGGACAAAAACCAAGTTTTCTAAAGTGTTTGATACTCGTCCTCCCTCTGTGTCTCTCTGTCTTTTGGACTNACAAAAACCAAGTTTTCTAAAGTGTTTGATACTCGTCCTCCCTCTGTGTCTCTCTGTCTTTTGGACTTGTCAGCTCTCCTCTTTTAATCAGATCTTCTGTTTCCTCTACATCTTTTATCTGCTCATCAGCTTCATGTTTCTGTGTAACTTTAGTTGCTGACAGGAAGCTGCTGGCAGTAACCATGACAACAAGCTTCATCATACATGATGAAGATGATTTTAAAAAATGGACGGTCCATCCAAGACCAGAGTCAGGATTTTAGAAATACTGAGGTCATGAGTCCACTTCCAAACCACAAAGCCATTGGGGAGCTGCTCCCTCCAGCAGGAATCAACAATCCTATAAACGTCTTATTTCACTCATGAAAAACTGTTTAATCTTATTTAATCTTATCTTTAATCTTAATGTTTAATCTACTTCCTATCCTCACCTATGGTCGTGAGCTTTGGGTAGTGACCGAAAGGACAAGATCCCTCAAGGTGGCGCTGACGTACCAATAAGCTGGCTTGCTAGCCACCAAAAAGAAAAGAAGAAGAAGAAGAAGTTAGCTTAGCTTAGCTTAGCTTGCTAGCTGGATAAACACCGACAGAGACGGAAACACAGCACAGTCTGAGTGAGCGATAGACACATATCCAGTGTNTGGATAAACACCGACAGAGACGGAAACACAGCACAGTCTGAGTGAGCGATAGACACATATCCAGTGTTTTTGACGGAGTTTCTGTTGATAAAAAGCCAAAATGTCTAAAGTTCAGATTCTGAGAGAGCTGGTGAATCAGCGATTATCTGCGGCTGTTGAAGAGGTCGTTGGACTGTGTGAAAGAACGATAGCAGAGTACGAGGAGGAGATTTCTCGTTCACAGCAGCAGAACGTCCGACAACAGAAACTACTCAACGCTGTTTTCAACCCTAAAGTTCAGCTACACAGAGCAGGTTAGTTCACTTTTACTGTTTTTATCATTACATTTAAACTACTAATAGATGGTAATTATGTAGCTGGTGTGAGGCACAAAAGGCACTTACGCGACGCAAGTCCCGTTCATAATGGGTAAGTGGGCAAGGTGATGGTTATTTTATAAAAAAAAAAAAAAATAAAAGGTATAGAATATGATTTCTTCTTTCGTATTATTTATTTGTGGTCGTAATATTTATGGCCAAATATTACTAACACAGTATAATGCAGTCAAATGTTCTGCACCCTCCACTGCACTACAACCTTAAAATATACCATTGGATCAGTATCTATTTGATAAAATCACACACAAAAAAAAAAGGAAATTTGATGAATTTGATCATATGTTGTATGTAGTTTGTTTTTCATTTATTACAGAAACAACAGGAATATGACTAGTATTGTTTGCAGTAGGAGCCTGGTAAAGCCAGCGTTTCTGCACAAAGCATGAATGCTTGTATTATCTGGCCTGTTATCTGTTGTAAGGATGTTTCTAACAGAGTGCTCATGTCCTCAGTCCTGCAGTGTGTGCTAACAGACAGCAAAAGTACCAAAAATAAGTGCAAAGTTGGAAAAAAAAAAAGTTTATTGCCTCTGTTTACTATGACCCTGGTTTCTGACCTGGTTTAACACATTTCTCTCTCCAGTTCTGATTGTTTTTTTATTTTTTTATTTTTATTTTTTTATTTTTTTTGCACCCTTACATGCTTGAGTACATGATTAGTTTTTACCAATTCCCTTGCCTATAATTTGTGTCCTTGTTTTAATGAACTTTACCTGAATATTGTCCTGCTCTTGTTTTGCTTGTCTGTTTGGCTTTCTTCTGTTGTATTGTATTGCTTTGTCTGTCAAAACACTTTGTAAACTCTGTTTTTAAAGGTGCTATATAAATCAAGTTGTTAAGTTATTATTGGATGCAACTAAGATCATATTTTCCATAATGTGTGTTTCTGTTTTCTCTGCAGACATCCAGCAGCTGTTGGAGCAGCAAGAGAGGAGGTCCAGTCTGGACCAGGAGGAGCCTGAACCCTCACACATTAAAGAGGAGGAAGTCCTGATCAGTCAGGAGGGAGAGCAGCTTCAAGATGTGGAGGAGACTGATATCATCAAGTTCCCATTCACTCTTGTCCCTGTGAAGAGTGAAGAAGATGAAGAGGAAGTTCAGTCCTCACAGCTTCAGAACCAAACTGAAGAGAGAAGAGAGTCAGAGTCTGTAAGCAGCAGCTCCACTGAACNGCTTCAGAACCAAACTGAAGAGAGAAGAGAGTCAGAGTCTGTAAGCAGCAGCTCCACTGAACAGAGTGAAAGAGAATCTGATGGAGAGCCAGCCAGGAACACATATCCAGGTATTCATTTATGACCCTCTAGTAATGACAAGGTTTCTGACCCTGAGAACCTGAGACTGAGGACAGTGAGATGATTGAAGGAGATCAGGGAGCCTCAGGCAGGTTTAAACATCATTTTTTATGTTGCTGTTTAATACTCAGGAATGGCAAAAAGTTTCCTGGATTGATTTTATGGTCAAATAGACGATGCCAGTAGAAATGAGGGATGCTGCGTGTGCTCGCATCCTGTTTACATTATGAAGCATCAGGGCTTTTAGGTATCAGAGAACATTTAGCTGAACCTGTTTTATCATACACAGCTATAGATGTTCTGGATGTAACACTTCATCCCATTTGTGGCATCAACAGTTTGGGTCTTAGCAGCAGCAGGATGCAGCAGCACCTCACAGATATGCTGAGTGTGACCATGACGGATTTGATATTTAATACCCCAGCAAACAGAAAAAATTATAAATGAAATTGTAATAGCATGGCATAAACACAAAATACAGTTTGTAAATGATCATTTCATTTATTGAAGGAAAGCTCTCCAACACCTATATCACCGTGTGAAAAAATAATTTCCCCCTCATTTTAATAACTGGTTTTGTCAATTTTTGCAGCAACAACTGCAATCCAACACTTCTCATAACTGAAGATAAAGTCTTTCACATCGCTGTGGAGGAATTTTGTTCACTCTTCTTTACAGAATCTTTGCTTTCAGTCACATTGGAGGTTTTTGAGCACGAACGACCCGTTTAAGGTTCTGCCACAGCATTTCAATGGGGTTCAAGTCAGGACTTAGACTAGGTCCCTCCAAGACCTTCATTTAGTGTTTTTTTAAAGCTATTCACAGGTGGACTTGGTCTTGTGTTTTGCGTCGTTGTCTTGCTGCAGAACCCAGTCGCGCCTGAGTTTTACATCATGCACTAATGACTAGATCAGGATTTTGTGGTAGAAAGCAGAATTCATGGTTCCGTGAATTACGGCAAGTCGCCCAGGCCCTGAAGCAGCAAAGCAACCCCCCACCATCACAGTACTACCATGTTTAGTTTAGTTTATTTACACATAAAAAAGACAAATACAAAATTTCATTAACAAAAAAAGGAAATGTGAGGGAGAAATGAAAAAAAAAAAAAAAAANAAAAAAAAAAAAAAAAAAACCCTCAAAGGGCTTATATGAGGCAAACTCTCCAGAACATGATGTCACTATTTAATTTATAGAACAGTAAGGAAAATAAAATAAGAAAAAATTAAAATAAGTAATACAATAAAATTGTAAAAGAAGATTTGAAATCTTTTAGAATAAATCTGGCAAAATATCAGACTCAGAAGGCAATATAAATATACATGAAAAAAGAAATTACAGTGAAAATCCATAAGATTAATATTGTTGAGAAAGAAATAATCACAGCTTTCTTGAACTGAAGAGGAGTCAAATTAATGAAATTAGAAGGCAGAACATTCCATAAGATTGAACCTCTGTATATGCAACCAAATTGTAACTGAGCTGTTTGACAGGCAGGAGGCTTGAGTTTACAATGAATATGAGTAGAATTATTATGAAATTGATAATTATATGAATAGAGTTCTTAAAAGATGGAGGGAAAGATTCTGTTTAATGACCCTAGACAAACAGATGTGAAGGTGATGAACTTGGTAAACAGTGAGGATGCCAGACTGAAACAGAACCTGAGATGGATGACTTCTGTTTACACAATTTATGACACGCATTGCTCGTTTTTGAAGATGAAATATAGAGCCCATTTTTGTTGGATAAGTACTCGCCCAGACCACATTGCAATAATAAATGTGTGAATAGATAATAGCATAATGTAAGAGTGGCAACCTCAGTGTTTAATGGGTTGAATTCTTTCCAGTATTCTATCTAGGGCTGGGCGATATGCCCTAAAAATAAAATCTAGATTTTTTTTTCACATTTACGGATGATTCTCAATTTTAATTCAATTTTTCTTGTTTTTCTCCAAACTAACTAAAAAATATCATCAAGCTATAATTCAAATAAGGATTTTCTTTATTAAAATAATAAAAATAAATAGTGATTTTTAAAAATAAAATCGTAGGGCTTTCTTAAAAAACCTTTTAAAATAAAAGGTTTTTACAGCGATGTCCAGCCTGCTGCCTCTGGCTTGATGCTCTGACATGTTACAGTATTCCACCGTATGAAGACTCTCTGATCAGACGCCATGACGTGGAAAATGATGGTACAGCTACCCAATGAGGATTTTCCTTCGAATACAGATGTTGTCACATTTTACTCGGATGGTACTCGTGCTTGTAAAAAGTATGTTATCTGTTCCAGATATTTGTTCATTTGAATATTCAGCTCAACCCTCATAATAGATCAATGAAAACTCAGACAGATCTGTCATGATCAGAATATTAATTCTGTTGTTTCACAGCACCTATTGCTTATTTATGTGGAAATCAAGATAATTGATTTGCACATTTGAAGATATCAAAATTAATGAGGTCACACAAATTCAGCTTATTAATCATGGAGAGGAGCTATTTTGAAGTACTGTAAGTGTAGCTTAAACAGGCTCTGTCAGTGGATTTGTGCTAGAATTCAGTGTGGTTCCGTGGAATGACTTGAGTGGGAAGAACCCCTGAGAAACCTGCTTTATTTCTCTGCTTCTCCATCTGTGTCGCCAAACACTTCTTCTTCTTCTTCTTTTCCTTTCGGCTTTTCCCTTCAGGGGTCACCACAGCGAATCATCTGCCTCCATCTAACCCTATCCTCTGCCTCCTCTTCTCTCACACCAACTAACTTCATGTCCTCTTTCACTACATCCATAAATCTCCTCTTTGGTCTTCCTCTAGGCCTCCTGCCTGGCAGTTCCAACCTCAGCATCCTTCTACCGATATGTTCACTATCCCTCCTCTGTACATGTCCAAACCATCTCAGTCTGGCCTCTCTGACTTTATCTCCAAAACATCTAACATGCGCTGTCCCTCTGATGTACTCGTTCCTGATCCTATCCATCCTCGTCACTCCCAAAGAGAACCTCAGCATTTTAGTCTCTGCTACCTCTAGCTCTGCCTCCTGTCTTTTCCTCAGTGCCACTGTCTCTAAGCCATACAACATCGCTGGTCTCACCACCGTTTTGTACACCTTTCCTTTCATTCTTGCCGAGACTCTTTTGTCACACATCACACCTGACACTTTTCTCCACCCATTCCAACCTGCTTGCACACGTTTCTTCACCTCTTTTCCACACTCTCCATTGCTCTGGACTGTGGACCCTAAGTACTTAAAATCCTCCACCTTCTTTATCTCTATTCCCTGTAACCTCACCATTCCACTTGAGTCCCTCTCATTCACAGCCATGTATTCTGTCTTGCTGCGGCTAACCTTCATTCCTCTCCTTTCCAGGGCATATCTCCACCTCTCTAGGTTTTCCTCCACCTGCTCCCTGCTCTCACTACAGATCACAATGTCATCTGCAAACATCATAGTCCAAGGGGATTCTTGTCTAACCTCATCTGTCAGCCTGTCCATCACTACAGCAAACAAGAAGGGGCTCAGAGCTGATCCTTGGTGTAGTCCCACTTCCACCTTGAACTCCTCTGTCACACCTACGGCACACCTCACCACTGTCTTACAGCTCTCATACATGTCCTGCACCACTCTAACATACTTCTCTGCCACTCCAGACTTCCTCATACAACACCACAGTTCCTCTCTCGGCACCCTGTCATATGCTTTCTCTAGATCTACAAAGGCACAATGCAGCTCCCTCTGACCTTCTCTGTACTTCTCTATCAACATCCTCAAAGCAAATACTGCATCTGTAGTACTCTTCCTTGGCATGAAACCATACTGCTGCTCAGAAATGCTGACTTCTGCCCTTAGTCTAGCTTCCACTACTCTTTCCCATAACTTCATTGTGTGGCTCATCAACTTTATTCCTCTGTAGTTGCCACAGCTCTGCACGTCTCTGTGTCGCCACAAAATGTGTGTACGCATGGTACAGAGTTTCCATACAGATGCGCAAAAGCTTTTTAAATCCCAAACTTGACGTGACAAGTAGCGCATGCAACTTTCAAGTCCCTTTTTGTGCGTACACAATGGTTCTAAGTGAGGCCCCTGCACCCTGCACTCTGATCCTCTCCATCACATCCCTTCTACTTCTTGTGCTTGTGCACTACTTTCAGACCTGACAAATTTACCGCATCTCGTCAGTAACATGAATTTTTACTTCTTAATTGCCTGTAACTTAATAATCAGATGATGTCTGCACTTTCACCTGCCCTTGTGATTCTCCTCCTCGCGAACTCACTCTGTAAAGTAATCACAGATTCTACTAGCCATATCTGCAAAGCTGAAAACATTACATCGATGGGGATGTAATGCTAATTTAGGAAACCTTTTTAAGAAATTGGATGTGCTTTGATGCAAAAGAAACATGCACCTGTTTATTCACCTGTTTGAACAGCCACAAAATATCAGGGTGCTGCTTGGCACATCAGGAAAATTTCTTTTCTTCGTCTTTGGCAGTTTTGGCAGTGCCTTTCCTGATGCATTGTGCTGATTAGGACACAGCGCCACCACATCAGGGTAATGCCGCAATTGCAGTTACAAATGACAGAAATCCACCAATTGCAACACTTGTTAGAAAATAGTGTTTTCTCAGAATTTTGTCAAGAGCTGGAGGCGGCCGCCTGGTAATTCTATATGCAGGTTTGTACAGTATGTATTAATGAGATAATTTGATAATTTGTTACAGTTGAGCCAGTCACTCATCTAAATAAGTTCTTCATTTAATGTATTAACTTTCAAATTTGAATCTTGATGTGAGTAAAACACAGTTGTATCATCAGCAAATAAAATCTTGGACAATTTACGAGAGGCTTTACAAAAATGATTAATATAAATCAAAAATAGTAATGGCTCCTAGAACAGACCCTTGAGGTACACCACATGAACTAGTCAGAAGGAAGAATTTGAACCATTTGTCTGATATCCCAGCATTTAGAAATGCTGGGATATCAGACATATGCAAGTGTCTGAATCCACAAGGCTTCTGCAAGACAGTCTCCAAGCTGTGGATTTTTGGAAGCAAGGAATGCTGCGATCTCTGAGTTCACATACGTGGCTCAGAACGGCTCTTCTGACAGCCAGCAGACATTGGAGTGAAGCCCCAAGCCTTCCGTGCGTGTCGTTTTAACACTAGGTCTTCAACATGCTTAAAATAACGTTCAAGCCAGTTTTATAAGCGGAGTTGAGAAGTGTAATTTTACTGGAGCCCACAGCCTCTGCGCACTGCTGCGTGAGAGTCACGTTACGGCAGTGTTGTGATTGTCATGGGAAGTGAAGTGCCTTGCTGTTTTTTTTAATATTTTCACGATGTCTGCAAGTGTGCCCCTGAAACAAAACAACTGCTTCGTAATGTATCATGTAATATGTGGTAACTTTGTGCCTTGTGCTTTCTGTCTGATCAGCGCTGTCATTCCGCTGTGCTTGCCGGCTCATCCGATCTGATGTAAACAGCTGTTGTGCAGCATTATGTTGAAATCTGTTTTGGCCATGCAGTACGGGTCTCTGCCATCACACAAAGCTATTTTTTAATATATCTATCTGTTATATTCAGCTGTAAACCACTGAGATACTCAGAGTGCCGTTTATTCTTCATTGCTGCCCACCAACGTTGCCCACCACTTCCGCTTGACTTCCGCTCAGTGACTTCAAAAAAATCACGACTTCAGTTATAGCTTGTAAACAAGCTATAACCGAAATTGGGAAAACATTTCAGAATTTTTATTAAGTACAGTAATCTTCTACATAACATAGTTTCACAGTAAGTACTTCCCTAGTCAAAACAAAGCAGCATGTGTCAGCAGATGAACCACCTTTACTACAGACACTTCCTGTTTTAACACCACATCACCTGTCACCTTTTCATGCTGTACACACNACCTTTACTACAGACACTTCCTGTTTTAACACCACATCACCTGTCACCTTTTCATGCTGTACACACGTGAATAGTGTGAAATAACATTTGTGCAAGATACATTTTGCAACAGTGTGAAACCACATAGTAAAAATGGTTCCACGTGGGAGAGAACTGTCAAGATTTGAAGAAAATAATTACTGAATTACATAAAAGCAAAGTTGGTACAAAACCATTGTTAAAACTTTGCTAATAAACAGAAATCCAGTGGTAAATGTGATCCAAAGGTTAAAAAGCAGGAGTCAGAGGTCACCAAACAGTGAACAGGTGCAGCTCAGAGATGTCACAGAGAGCTGTTAGCCATGTTGTTAAGCTGGCACTGAAGGACGACGCATGATGTGTCTGTCAGCTAGCTGAAGCTGCATCAGAGTTCACTGGAGCTGTGTTTCATGGCAGCAATCAGAAGACTGGACAGGTCAGAGTTCCATGGACAGACACCTTGTCCAAAGCCATTACTCACTCAGAGACATGAGGAAGCCAGACGGAAGTTTGCTGAGCTACACAAGGACAAAGCCTGAACCTTCTGGGACTCAGTGCTTTGGTCAGATGAGACCAAAATAGTTGTTCAAGTCTCTTTCTAGAACTGATGGGGCTCAAGATTTCAGCTCAACAATGACCCTAAACGCCATGCCAAGAAGACTTCTGACTTTTTAAAGAGAAAGAAAGTGAAGGTACCTGACTGGCCCAGTGTGTCTCCAGACTTGAATCCAATAGAACATCTCTTCATTCATTCATTCATTCATTCATTCATTTATTCATTTCATTTAGTGTTAAATGTTCCACAATAAAGGATCAACAGATCCAAATGGCTATCCAGCCTAGACATTGCCTACAGAAAGTAAAAACTCTGATTTTCTTCCTAAGAGACATGGGTGTACTTATTTCTGACTGATACTGTAACACAGGAAGAACTGAAATTGGTCTATACTGGATGGGCAAACTATAGACAAGTTGGACAAGATCCGACCTGAGATGCAGAAGTCTCTGGATGTTGTGGGGCTGTCATGGCTGACACGCCTCTGCAACATTGCATGGAGGTCTGGGTCAGTATCCTTGGAGTGGCAGACCAGGGTGGTGGTCCCCATTTTTAAAAAGGGGGACCGGAGGGTGTGTTCCAACTATCAAGGGGTCACACTCCTCAGCCTCCTGGGGAAAGCCTATGCAGGGGTGCTGGAAAGGAGACTTAGATCGATAGTAGAATCTCAGATCCAGGAGGAGCAATGCGGGTTCCGTCCTGGTCGTGGAACTGTGGACCAGCTTTTCACCCTCACACGGATACTAGAGGGGGCTTGGGAGTATGCCCAACCACTCTACATGTGTTTTGTGGATCTGGAAAAGGCCTACAGCCATGTTCCCCAAAGTGTCCTGTGTGGGGTGCTGCGGCAGTATGGGGTACCGAGTTCGTTGACACAGGCCATCTGGTTCCTGTACAACCAAAGCCAGACTGTGTCCGCATCCTCGGCACTAAATCAGACCTGTTTCCGATGGGCATTGGACTCTGCCAGGGCTGCCTTTTGTCACCAATCCTGTTTGTGATTTTCATGGACAGGATTTCAAGGTGCAGTCAGGGATCAGAGGGTGTCCAGTTTGGTGATCTCAGAATAGCACCTCTGCTTTTTGTAGATGATGTGGTTCTGCTGGCTTCATCAGACAGTGATCTTCGATGTGCACTGGACAGGTTTGAGGCCGAAGCGACTGGGATGAGAATCAGCACCTCCAAGTCTGAGACCATGGTGCTCTGTTGTAAAAGGTGGACTGTTCCCTACAGGTTAGAGGGGAGTCACTACCCCAGACAAAGGAGTTTAAGTATCTTGGGGTCTTGTTCACGAGTGAGGGTCGGATGAAGCGTGTGATTGATAGACGGATTGGTGCAGCATCCGAGGTCCTACGGACTGATACCTGTAGCAACAAGGGGCAGCCCTGGCGGAGTTCAACGCCCACCGGAAACAGGTCTGATTTGGTGCCGAGGATGCGAACCACAGCTCTGGTTTTGGTTGTACAGGGACTGGATAGCATGTGTCAACGAACTCTGTACCCCATACTCCCACAGGACACCTCGAGGGACACAGTGGTAGGCCTTTTTCAGATCCACAAAACACATGTACGGTAGATTGGTTGGGCATATTCCCAAGCCCCCTTTAGTATCCCAGCGAGGGTGAAAAGCTGGTCCACAGTTCCTCAACCAGGACGGAACCCACATTGCTCCTCCTGGATCTGAGATTCAACTATCGATCTAAGTCTCCTTTCCAGCACCCCTGCGTAGGCTTTCCCTGGAGGCTGAGAAGTGTGATCCCTCGATAGTTGGAACACATCCTCCAGTCCCCCTTTTTAAAAATGGGGTCCACCACCCTGGCCTGCCACTCCAGACCTCCATGCAATGTTGCATAGGCATGTCAGCCATGACAGCCCCACAACATCCAGAGACTTCAGCATCTCAGGTCGGATCTCGTCCACTCCCGGTGATTTGCCACTGCGGAGCTTTTTAACTACCTCAGTGACCACCAGGGAGATGGTCTCTGATCCATCCGAGTCCTCCATCTCTGCCTCCCCCACGGAGGGCATGGAAGCCTAGTTAAGGAGTTCCTCAAAGTGCTCCTTCCACCGCCCGACAATGTCCCCTGTCCGGGTGAGGAGCTCTCCGCCCCTGCTTTGAGGCCAATCAAAAGTCATTTTCCATGGCCTCCCCAAACCCTCCCACACCCAAGTTTTTTCTTCTGCAACCACTGAGGCTGTTGCCCTTCTGGCCTGCCAGTACCTGTCAGCTGATTCCAGAGTCTCCCTGTGCCAACCAGGTATGAAAGGCCTCTTTCTTTAGGCTTCACCACTGGCGTCCACCAGCGGGTTCTTGGGGTGCCGCCACGACAGACACCGACAACGTTCTGGCCGCAGCTCAAAACAGCTGCTTCAACAATGGAGGCTTTGAACAGGGTCCACGCAGACTCCATGTCCCCAGCCTCCCTCAGAATGCAGGAGAAGTTCTTTCAGAGGTGGGAGTTGAAGATCATCNTCCATGTCCCCAGCCTCCCTCAGAATGCAGGAGAAGTTCTTTCAGAGGTGGGAGTTGAAGATCATCCAGACAGGTTCTTCTGCCAAACGTTCCCAGAAGACCCTCACAACTCGTTTGGGCCTTCCTGATGTGTTGGGTGGCCTCCCCCGCCATCTGACCCAACTCACCACCAGGTAGTGATCAGTTGACAGCTCTGCCCTCTCTTTACCCGAGTGTCCAAGACACACGGTCACAGGTCTGATGATATGATTATAAAATCGATCATTGACCTTAGACCTAGGGTGCTCTGGTACCAAGTACACTTATGAACACCCTTGTGCTCGAACAAGGTGTTTGTGATGGCCAGTCTGTGACTTGCACAGAAGTCCAACAGCAACACACCACTCGGGTTCAGATCAGGGAGCCCATTCCTCCCAGTCACGCCCCTCCAGGTGTCCCTGTCTTTGCCAGCATGAGCATTGAAGTCCCCCAGTAAAACTATGGAGTGTCCAGGGGGAGGGGTCTATCTAGGAGCCCACCCAGAGCCTCCAAGAAGGCTGGGTACTCTAAACTGCAGTTTGGTGCATAAGCACAAACTACAGTCAGAGTCCTCTTTGCAACACGAAGTCGCATCGAGGCAGCCCTCTCATTCGCCAGGGAGAACTCCAAAATGTTGGCACTCAGCCAGGGACTTGTGAGTATCCCCACACCTGCCCATCACCTCTCACCCTGAGCAACTCCAGAAAAACAGAGTCCAGCCCCTCTCTAGGAGTTTGGTTCCAGAGCCCATGCTGTGCATGGAGGTGAGCCCAACTATATCTAGTTGGTATCTCTNAGGAGTTTGGTTCCAGAGCCCATGCTGTGCATGGAGGTGAGCCCAACTATATCTAGTTGGTATCTCTCAAGAAAAGTGACATTCCACATCCCTAAAGTTAGGTTCCATGTCTGAGAGACAGTCTGCATGGGTCTACGTCCTTGTCCACTGCCCATTTGGCCATGACATGGTTTTCAGTAATTATCCTGAGTTGATGCTGGCCTGTCCATATGCTCCACATTCCTCAATACGGCGTTTTGGAATTCCCCCTGATATTGTTTCCATCAGTTTATTTATTTAGCAAATTACCTGTTTTTCTGGGTTTTGTCATAGTATTCCTGTGATTTTCTGAAAATAATCCATGTACAGGTACCAGTAAATAGCTGATTACCATAACTGACATTAGCTGACATTAACTTTTCCGGATTTCTCTTCCTTGTCTGAATTGCCAAACAGTGTATTCCAGTCCTGCTCTGTGAAACTTGTCTGAAACCAGCCTCAGATGATGCTCTTTTCCTCTTCTGAGTCCATGTAGTTTCCATTCTGTGTTGTATCTTATCTCAAGCTTCTTGCTAATAAAGCACAAAAAATGATGTTGAATGAGACTACCAAACAACGGTACTACCGTACCAGTATATGAAACAGCGCTTTTATAAGGTTGTCTCTGATTGGCCCATTCTTTTTTGTTTTTGACCAATCATAACAGAGTTTACTGGGTGCTGCAAATGGCCACCACTAAATGTTCTGGATAAGATGTTTAGTCAGGAAATATCTCATTCTAAGGTATGATTTAAACTATTTTCCATGGGTAGTGGTAATGGTAGTATTTCCATCCCTGGAAATTTCCTTCTCTGGGATCAAATCTGAATTTCTTGTGTATGAACTGACCCCTGATTTGTTTTGTGAAATTTGGTAATAAAAACTTGGCTTATACTTGAGTATATACGGTAATAGGTTATTTGGTTGATTCAGTAACTGAGGGGGCAATTACTTTTTACACATAGGAGATATAGGTGGTGGGTGGCTTTTTTTCCTTCAATAAATAAAATGATCATTTAAAGAACATAATTTTTGTTTACTCAGGCTGTTTTTGTCTTATATTAAATGTTTTTGAAGATTTGCCACCATCAAGTGTGTCAAATATGCAAAAATAGAAGAAATCAGGATTGGTTAACTACTTTTTCATGGCACTGTAAATTGACTTTTCCAAATGAACTGTAGAAATTAAATTCATAGTTGATAAATTATTTTGTTCATTTGGATGTTAAAATATAAAAATCATTATATCTAATATCTCATACCTAAAGTCTCAAATTTATTTTTATTTATTTATGTCTTTATGGCCTGTGACTATTTTATTTAAAAAATCCCTAATTTTAAATTTTTATTATCAACAGACAGGAAAATGTTCATGTTGTTATTGTGGGTGTGGGTGGTACAAAATAAATGATCATAAAATCGTGATTATTTCTCTGACTGTAATCATAGTGTCTAAGTTTCAAACTGTCAGATCCTTATTTTGAACAGAATTCAGCATAATTGTGAATTTTCTTAAATCTTTCTCTCTGGTTTTGATTTTGAAAAAGAAGTCATGAAGTTTTAAATTAATGTTGGTCTATTTATTTATTTGGAAATTGTCTTCCATAAATGAAAATACACCAGGCTTTGCAGAACAGAACAGGTCTCATTCAAAATTGTGGATAATTTTTTTTTCTGGCAGCTGTCAAAC
>VXCM01009104.1:0-17500 GCA_014773175.1 Lucifuga dentata
TGGAGGCAGATGATTCGCTGTGGTGACCCCTGAAGGGAAAGCCCAAAGGAAAAGAAGAAGATGTTTTGATAAAACAGTTGTCAGTAATGTCGCAGTTTCCATGGCAACACTGATGATGTTCTGCCATACATCCCTACCATCCAGTCACGATTCACGACTGCCTAAAGGTAAATACCTGTAGGTCATTATGTTTTGATGATTTTTTTTATTTTTATATTTAAGTTACAGTTATGTTGGAGCTGATTTACAGAAATGCTGTTAGCCGGTATTTTATTTCTGTCTTCCTCTCGTCTCCATCATTAATCCCGATGTCCTGCTTCACGGCAGCTCCGCTGGGTTTTATTTCAGTGTCGAATCCGTGATTTACACCTGAGACCACAGGATAATCCTCTGTCTGCTGAGAGGAGGAGGAGGCGGAGCCTTCTATCCTTCCTCTGGATACACGGCATGCCACAAGTACATTTTCAACCTGTGGATGGATGGATGGATGATGGATGGATGGATGTTGTATGGATGGATGGATGGATGGATGATGGATGATGGATGGATGGATGGATGGATGGATGGATGGATGGATNATGGATGGATGGATGTTGTATAGATGGATGGATGGATGGATGGATGGATGGATGTTAGATGGATGGATGTTATATGGATGGATGATGGATGATGGATGGATGGATGTTGTATGGATGGATGGATGGATGTTGGATGGATGATGGATGTTGGATGGATGATGGATGGATGTTGGATGGATGGTGGATGGATGGATGTTGGATGGATGATGGATGTTGGATGGATGATGGATGATGGATGGATGGATGTTGGATGGATGATGGATGGATGATGGATGATGGATGGATGTTGGATGGATGATGGATGGATGGATGTTGGATGGATGATGGATGATGGATGGATGGATGATGGATGATGGATGGATGTTGGATGGATGATGGATGGATGATGGATGATGGATGGATGTTGGATGGATGATGGATGGTGGATGGATGATGAATGGATGAATGTTGGATGGATGATGGATGATGGATGGATGGATGATGGATGATGGATGGATGTTGGATGGATGATGGATGTTGGATGGATGATGAATGGATGAATGTTGGATGGATGATGGATGATGGATGGATGGATGATGGATGATGGATGGATGTTGGATGGATGATGGATGGATGATGGATGATGGATGGATGGATGATGGATGATGGATGGATGTTGGATGGATGATGGATGGATGATGGATGATGGATGGATGTTGGATGATGATGGATGGATGATGGATGTTGGATGGATGATGGATGATGAATGGATGGATGATGGATGGATGATGGATGTTGGATGGATGATGGATGATGGATGGAAGTTGGATGTATTGAAGTGACACATGTTTTCACTCAGGTCTAACATGACATGATATGATCGTTTTAATAAAACCCATTAAAATAAAATCTGCTTCTGGTTTCATTTCAGCCGCATCACGTCTGTTCTTTCTTTGTCTCACTCCTCTTTTCAGTCTTTTATTCATCGTTCGTCCTCACACCTTTCATCCTTTCATCCTGCTCTTTTCTTCCTGTCCTGTGTGTTTTTTGCGGTTTGCTTTGCAGCGTCACGCCATCAGATTAACAAATAGCGTCTTCAGCTTCCTGTCATAACAATGCCATGAACACACACACACACACACACACGTGTTACCTGTGAGGACACTATGGACTCTGACCTTAACCATAACTAAACCATCATGTCTGTAACCAGCACGTGTTCACTTGTTCGTGTGTTCACGCCTGGCGATTCTGCTGCAGTTTAATCAGACTCAGATCATCCTGTGATGATAAAATCAAATGGTGCCGTTAAAGGACCATTCCGCCCTTTTTACATGTTTGAGCCTAATACATTTAGTTTTCATACATGTTACGTTACTGACAATCATTTCCCAAAAGATAAAACCGTATTTCAGCTTTCCTGATATTTTGCTAAATCTCTTAATCTTTCAAAATCAAATATTCAAGTGATACACCCACCTTAAAAATCCATGTTTCTCCTGCTAATAGTTACACAGCCTTATGAAGTCACGGTCCTTTAAATTTTTCCATAAACGCAGGTCTTCTTTTGGGACTATATTCCCCGGTGGAGGCATACATTCACTCCACGCTTTTTATTGAGCTTAAACACTAAAATTACATAACTTCTAAAAAAACCTGAATACACGTCTTGTTGGTGATGATGGATTACCTATCCCAAGAACGTTTACAGTATCAACAAGTTGATTTTAATAGCAGAATGAACTGAAACCAATGGAGGTCTGGAAGGTAGGAAAAACATTTTTAATTCACCGTTCCAGTAGTATGCTTTGGAAATGATTGTCAGTCATGTTACATGTATGAAAACTGAATATATTAGGCTCAGACATGCAAAATGGGTGGAATGGTCCTTTAAANTGTTACATGTATGAAAACTGAATATATTAGGCTCAGACATGCAAAATGGGTGGAATGGTCCTTTAAAGGTGGAAACGCACCAATTTTAGCTAACACGTGTTCAGGTTACCATGTGTTTGTATGTTCTGAAGGCAGCATGTCTTTGTCCCATCATGTGAAGTAACATGTAATCAACATTTGGCAGAGAAGTTAAGACTTTCACAGGTTAAACGTGTCGTCATGGCGATCGCAGCAAATAAGGCTGTTTGTTTTTGCAGTTTTGTGCTGAATCATGAAAATAAAAAGCTTCATTCAGCAGCGACACATAAAACTATAAACGACCCGAGAAGGAAAACACGAGATAAAACGCGACTTTAGACCATTTTCAATGTATTTTCAGTCTTTCTTCCTCCATTATTCTTTTTTTTTTTTTTTNTTTTTTTTTTTTTTGTCTTCAGAAAAAACTTCTTCATTTATTCTGCTGTCTGGAAAAAACTTTCAGCAGAAACGGCTTTTCCTGTCCTTCCATCGTCACTTTCTTTCACGTTTGTTTCACTCTGCTTCTTTCATTTCTACGTTTCATTCTCTCCATCATTCTTTTTTTCCTCTCTCTCTCCACAGATCCATTCTTCTTACTTAACACAGTCCACTTTATGAAAAACCATCCGTCAAACATCCGTCTCTCACCTCCTCTCCCTGTCATCTTTATTGTTGCTGCTGGGTGTTGTCATGGCGATATTTAGGTGATCCCTCCCACGTTTATTTCCATTTCTTTTCTGACAGTTTGCATCTAAATTAAACTCAGAACGTTATTCACCGCATCTTTGTCAGTGTTTTTAAGACTCAGCATTTCATTAGTTTTTGATGCATGAATCTTTTGTCTGATTTATTGCTGCTGTAGAAAATAAAAATAAATATTATTTTTCTGCATGTTACTGGCATGTTCATACTGTCTGTCCTGAGGAAAAACAAACCACAGTCAGGATGATAAATTCAGGAGATTTGACCCTTTAGGGCTCCCATCCAGATTAAACTACAATTTAAAGGGTTTTAATGTCATGTGCACAAACAGTACAGCAGATGATGATACTGAGGAGAAAAAGTAAAATTACTGGAGAAGATATGACTTAAGAAGACATAAGTCTAAAAATATATGGAGTTTGAAATAAGACCAATATAAATGGAGATACATGTGGTTTTCCACACGTGATTCAGCTTCTGCTGTCATAGTTTTCTTCTTCATGGATCAAATGATGCTATGACAGGAAAGGATCCACATTCATCTTTGTTACTCTGATTTACTTTGATAGAAACTACTTCCTGTTTGGAGTTTCTGTCTGACCAATCAGCAGAGAGAGTGTTGTCACATGACTTTAGCTGATAGATTTTGGTTTGATTGGATGTTTTCCTGTTTAAATCTGAACCAAACCAACAATTTAGTTCCTGATTCAGACCAGAACAAACGATCTGCAGATCTGATTCAGACCAGAAATTAAATGACTTCCACAAAACGTTTTTACAGTCTTGCTCACAAACTGTGAGGCCCAGGACTTATCAATCAACCCTCACATTATTACCGTGTTAATGTCTTAATTTTGATTGCAGAAGTAACTAAAACATTTGTCAGATGAGTAGAAGATAATTAAATTTTATATACAACAAACGTCTCAGTAGAGTCACGTAGTTCCTGTGTAGTCCTGAGCTGCTCTTCAACAACCTTGTTACAGCTAACGAGGAGCTGCAGCCAATCACACGTCAGCCATTAAATATCACATGACAATGGGGGGGGGGNGGGGGGGGGGTGTGTGTGCTTGTATGTGTGTGTGTGTGTGTGTGTGTATTAGTGACTGTTTTATGATTTCCAGTCAGTTTCTCAAATCAATATCCAGATAAACTGGTTCCTTTATTTCCAAACACTGAACAGCAGGACACACACACACACGCATGCACGCACGCACGCACGCATGCACGTACACATGTACACAGACACACACACACACACACACACACACATACACACACACACACACACACCTCACTCCCTGAGCTAATTACTGGTTATTACCCTGTCGCTGTGCAGTTTACATAATTATTTTGGGAGCAACACACACACACACACACACACACACACACACACACACACACACAGAGAGAGAGAGAAGTGACAGCCTTCCACGCTGCAGGAAGGCTTGTAGCAACAATACATTTAGGTTCCAGAATCCAGATCCTGAACCTTTTCCTCTACGTTTTCATATTTCTTGTTGTTGTGCTGTCGCCATGGAAACATTTATGCTGCAGGTCTTTTTTTTAAATCTATATCCAAGTAATTAGTAACAAAAATAATTAGTAATGAAAGTAACTAGTAACGAATGTAACTAAAAAGTACAACATTTCCCTCTGAAAGATGAGTAAACTCTGCAGGGAAAGAAAGAAACAGGAAGTCAGTACTGCAGTAAAAGTACTCAGTTACTCTGACCCCACCCTCTCCTTACTCGCCCACTCATCCTCTTCATCCCTCCACCTCTCTCTCTCTCTCTCTCTCTCCCTTGTCTTTCCGTGTTCATGTCTTTCTCCTCATCTTCTTCTGTCAGTCACGCTGGCCGTATCACCCTGTTTAGTATTCCCCTCAGTCACGTCTGCAGCCACACACACACACACACACACACACACACACACACACACACACACAGACACATAAACACATACACACACACAGAGCAAGGTAATGACTTAGCTTTTCAAACAGACTACAAATTAGAAGAACAAATAGACACAGCCCTGACACACACACACACACACACAGAGCCAGTCTTATGTCCTTGGTGTCACAGTTCAGCGTGTTATGGTTGCACCGTCATGGTCACACATGTTAAGAAGGCGTGTTTCTCTGCAGTCGAGGTCAGTCATATCAAGGATGGCATGTCGTTACAATCCATTCCAGGCTCCGCCCCCTTTGATGGAGGCGTGTCTTCAGATAATCAGTGTGAAGACAAACACGATTTAAACGACGTCACATGACGATTTTATTAAAGCTTTGGTGGAGTCATCCATCATCCATCCATCATCATCCATCTATCATCCATTCATCATCCATCCATTCATCATCCATCCATCATCATCCATCTATCATCCATCCATCATCCATCCATCATCATCCATCTATCATCATCCATCTATCATCCATTCATCATCCATCCATCATCATCCATCTATCATCATCCATCTATCATCCATTCATCATCCATCCATCATCCATCCATCTATCATCCATCCATCATCCATCTATCATCCATCCATCATTCAGGTGTTGTATCACCTGACTGTTTGAGTTTGAAAGGTTAGAAATTTTGAAAAAATAACAGGAAAACTAAAATATGATTTTATGTTTTGGAAAATGATCATCAGTAATGTAACACGTATGTTTGTAGTTTATTGGGCTTAAACATGAAAACATGAATACCACGTGACCAAACGAAACAAACGCAAATCTATTTGTTTTATCTGAGGAAGGTTTGCGGCGATCTGAGTGCGGCGGCGAGGAGAAAGTGACTTCCTGTTTGTGCTGCAGGCTGATCATCCATCAGCAGCATCCGTGTCACATACAGACACACATGAAAGTTTTATGTCATGTAATAAAGGATCAGGAAGCGTGAGGAGGAGAGGCAGAGCGGAAAAGAAAGAAGGATGGACTTAAAGAGGAGTAATTCTCTTGTTGTACAAGGAAACATAACAAAAACCTTCCTATGATTTATCCTTCCTACCTCCTTCCCTTGATCCCTCCTCCCTTCCTTTTTATTTCTTCCCATCATTCTTTCCTTTTCTTCCTCCCTTTCTTCCTCTCTACCCTCCATTCCTCAGTTTCCTTTCCCTCTATTTCTTCCTTTCCTGCAGTCATTCGCTCTGCTTCCTTGCTCTCTTCCTTGATTCCTCCCTTCCTTCCCTGATTGCTTTGACTCCTTCATTCCATTCCTCAAATTCCTCCCTTCCTTCTCTGGATTTCTTCTCTTTATTCCTTTGATTTATTCCTTCCCTTCATTTTTCTTGTCTTACATTCTTTCCCTTGCATCCTCTTTTTTGTTATTCATAGTAAAATATAAGTTTAAAGTCTGTATTGAGGAAAATAAATTTAAATTTTTCTGCATGAAATTCACTATCTGCAGAACAAAATGCATGATATGCAGCTTTAGCGCCCCCATGTGGCGACACGCTGCCCTGCACCAACAATCAGCAGCCTACGTCTAAACCCTCTGCAGAATTTTCTTCAAACTTAGAAAATGAGCTTTTAGGAGAAAATCTGATTTTTAAAAGCCAAATTCTGTAAGGATGTTTTTACAGTGTAATTTTATGAAACGTTAAGCTGCCGTGAGGCTCAGAGGTGAAACCTGAGCGTGTTCGGGTCGCGTGTTTGGATCCTGTGCTGACGTGTTACAGGAAATCTCGTCCTGAATGTTTTAGTGTGAACGTAAACATGCTTCAGGCCGTGGAAACGTTGCTGATAACACGTCATATCACAGAAACCACTCACAGCCAGCGAGCAAAGGTCAATCCTGATACCAGCGTCTGAGCAGCAGGGGGCGCTAACACCAACTCAACTCAGTTTGGCTTTTATCCAAAGTAAATTAGTAGGTATCAACGCACAAAGGCTTCAGTGCCGAGATTACAAACAGGACAAATGTCAAAGGTCACGGTGTGTAGAGCGTTCTCCTGTGACCTCAGACAGATGTAACAGCTCAGAAAAGAAATAAAATAAAGACAAACATCAAGATAGAGACGAGAAATGAAAGATTCTGTTCATTTTAAAGGTTTTAATAAACTGCGAAAAGGATTTTGTTGGATTTTTAAAAAAACAAACAATCTTTCAGAGATTTATGAAGTTTACATGACAAACTGTCACTGACAGACTCTCTCTCTCTCTCTCTCTCTCTCTCTCTCTCTCTCTCTCTCTCTCCTTGCTGTTTGGCGCCACGTGCTGTTCAGCCATGCAGGTTCCTTCACATACAGGAAGTTACCTGTAAAAAAAACATTCAGATTGATAATAATTTTAGTCTGAAAAGCTTGATGTTTAAGACACGCAGAGTCCTTACAGAGACACACGGGAAATACACGCATTACTAATGTCCTTTGACCTACGGTACGTACTGCATCTACACTACAGGCCAGACGTCTGAGGCCACCCCAGATATAAAAAAAATCATCAATACACTGTTTGTTTTACAATTTATTACACAGGAAATGACAAAAACATATAAAATAAATGTAAGTAATGAGTTCTGGAGAAGAAGTAGCCAACAATTCTCACATCATGTAGCCACTCTGGCTACAGAAATGATTATAATGGAAGGCATCAGTCTGTATTAGTGTTTTAACATTCTATTCCTGCTGTCTGCCTTCTCCCACATCATTCTGGATTAACGTGCTACAGTNTGTTTTAACATTCTATTCCTGCTGTCTGCCTTCTCCCACATCATTCTGGATTAACGTGCTACAGTCATGCTGCTGTCTGCATCTTCTGACTGTAAATTTATAGTTTGTGATAATTATGCTGTTTGTGATGTACAAAGAAATGATAATTGTCCTCCTGATTGGTCTTAAATCTCCTGATGTGAATCTATGACTTTATATTGACTTTAAAACTGTGTAATAACATTTACAAGAATGAAAAATTACTGTTATAATACTTTTATTATTGTTCAATTACAAAGCGCTGCAGTTCTGCGGCGCATGCGCTGTATCGCCTCCATCTACTAGGGCGGTGATCTCTCTCTCTCTCTCTCTGGGAAAAACCCGAGCAGGAGGAGAGCAGCGGGGGGAGGAGGGGGGAGGAGGAGGAGGAGGAGGAGGAGGAGGAGGACTTCTTCTTCTTCTTCCTCCTGTGCAGCGGCGGCAGCTGCATAGTTAGAAAAAAATAAAAGCGGATCTGAATCCACACGGAATCGGGTGCGGGGATCACGGAAGGAGAATACCGAACACGGATGTGCGTGAGAAAGCGCAGCGGATTCCGCTCTCCGGACCTGATTCATGCCCAGATTGTGAGTATGAACGCGGCTTCAGGAGCAGCCGGAGCGCGGAGGAGGGCGGAGGTTCTCCGGCTGCTCCTCCGCGCTCCGGTGTTCCAGAAAAGGTCGGTCTCCGCGATTCGTCCTTCCTGGATTCCTGCTCAGGTTTTGGAGAAAAGAGGAAGAAGAGAAACAAAAAGCTTTCTCTCTTTCTCTCTTCCTGACATTAACTTAAGCTGATTTGTTCTTTTCTGAGAAATTAAAAGTAAACAAACAGAAAAGTGAGGAAAGAAAAGCAGAATCAATGCTTGCTTTCTTTTTCTTTCTTTCTTTCTTTCTTTCTTTCTTTCTTTNGAAAGAAAAGCAGAATCAATGCTTGCTTTCTTTTTCTTTCTTTCTTTCTTTCTTTCTTTCTTTCTTTCTTTCTTTCTTTTTCTTTCTTTCTTTCTTTTTCTTTCTTTCTTTCTTTCTTTCTTTCTTTCTTTCTTTCGGACTAATTTATAAATTGACATAAACTGAGTNTTTCTTTCTTTCTTTCTTTCTTTCTTTCTTTCTTTCGGACTAATTTATAAATTGACATAAACTGAGTGTAAACTGCTTGTAAAGTTAAAGTATGTTTCATATCAGCAGCTTGTAGCTCCTTTAATGTTTTTTAATTTGTCACTATAAACAACAACAACAATAATAATAATAACAACAACAACAACAAATTACCATCACAGCTAATAATAATTAATGAAATGTTGCACCATAACCAGCTGGTCTCATTGTATTTTTGTGTTCCTTGTTTACCTGTGCAGGTGTTGCACATGGACATCAGGTTCTGATATAATCAGCTCTCATTTGATTAATGATTTAATAAATGTAAAAAATCACTTGAATGCAAGCGTGCTCGGAGGATTTGGTCACATCGGGATCTTTGCAGTAATTTTGCATTAAATTCTACTTTGGGAAACTTTCACATGTAAATTTAAAATGTGTCAAAGGATGAAAACTCTGAGACTTTGGGAAAGATTTTTGTTTGTGGTTTTACCAGAAATTGGCTATGATTGACTGCTAGCATAGCTTAGCATAAAGACTGGAAATGGGAGGAACTGCTAGCCTAGTTTGCACAAAGAACCGTTGGTTGGTTCTGAGTTATAATAAAACAAAACGTACTGCTTATTAAACCACAGCAAGTGCAGCCTGACCGGACCGGACTTTATGGTGTGCGCTGCAGTTTCCCATTAGTGACCATGGAGCGGGGGGGGGGGGGNTGTCAAAGCAGTCCATTCCATCCATTATGACATGCGAGGTTTACAATGAGAAAGAAGTGAGAAGAGAATGGATGGAATGCTGAATGTACATAAACAAACCAATAAACAAACTAACAAACAAACCAACAAACTAACAAACACACCAACAAATCTATAAACAAACTAACAAACAAACCAATAAACAAACCAACAAACTAACAAACAAACAAACCAATAAACAAACCAACAAACAAACCAACAAACTAACAAACACACCAACAAACTAACAAACAAACCAACAAACTAACAAACAAACTAACTAACTAACAAACTAACCAACAAACACACCAGCAAACCAATAAACAAGCCAACAAACTAACAAACAAACGAACAAACACACCAACAAACCAACAAACTAACTAACAAACTAACTAACAAACCAATAAACAAACCAACAAACTAACAAACAAACCAACAAACCAATAAACAAACTAACAAACAAACCAACAAACTAACAAACACACCAACAAATCTATAAACAAACTAACAAACAAACCAATAAACAAACCAACAAACTAACAAACAAACCAATAAACAAACCAACAAACCAATAAACAAACCAACAAACTAACAAACAAACCAACAAACTAACAAACACACCAACAAATCTATAAACAAACTAACAAACAAACTAATAAACAAACCAACAAACTAACAAACAAACCAACAAACTAACAAACACACCAACAAATCTATAAACAAACTAACAAACAAACTAATAAACAAACCAACAAACTAACAAACAAACTAACAAACTAACAAACCAACAAACTAACAAACAAACTAACAAACTAATAAACAAACCAACAAACTAACAAACTAACAAACTAACACACTAACACACTAACAAACTAACAAACTAACAAACACACCAACAAACTAACAAACTAACAAACACACCAACAAACTAACAAACTAACAAACTAACAAACTAACAAACACACCAACAAACTAACAAACTGACAAACCAACAAACTAACAAACTAACAAACACACCAACAAACTAACAAACTGACAAACCAACAAACTAACAAACACACCAACAAACAAACTAACCAACAAACCAATAAACAAACAAATGGTGAAGTGAAACAGTAAAATCAAACATGGATCACGCTACAATTAAATGTGGGATAATTTTCTAGAAGGAAAAATTATGTCCAGAATTTTAGTTTAGATTTTTTTTGGAAAAATTGTGAAGTTTTCAGAACTTTGAACTTTCTGTTGTGTTTTTTTTTTTTTTAATTCAGAATTTTCTAAAACCAAATAAAACATTTTTTTTTTAAATCAAGAACTTTCTGGAACGTCGTGTAAGAATTCCATGTTCTGGCATTCCAACAGTATACAGATACAGCAGCCACACAGACTGGAACCCAAACAACTGATTATCACAACGACTCGTGATTTTGCCATCATACATTTATAAACAGAATAGAATAGATTAGATCCTTCCTGTTTTCTTGTGGCGAGTTGGTTCATACTTCCTCTTCCTTCATCTTTTTCAGTGTCTGTTACTCACTTCCTCTGTTTCTAAGTTAGTCTTCACTTCCGTCTCCTTCATCTCTCTCTCTTTCTCTCTCTCTCTCTCTCTCTCTCTCTCTCTCTCTCTCTCTCTCTCTCTCTCCGTCCATCTCCGTCTTATCATACTACGTGTGCTGCTGGTTTCATGTTAAATCCATGCAGAACTTTTGTTCCCTCATGGTTGTTGTCCAGTAAAAAGCCTGGATGTCTGGAATGTTTCACATTTGTCCTGAAATGATCCTGGTTTTTATCCGGAGCGTTTCTGAGGTTTTCAGTGGGAATCTGAGTGGAAGGTCAGAGAATTTCTCATCCGTGTCGTTCTCTGAATAACATTCAAACAGCCTGAGTGATAAATCTAAAAATGATATTAAACCAAAATATTTGGATATTTTCTTTATTAGAGACACCAAATATTGGAAAATAGTGCATGTTATTGAAATTACAGAAATAAATCCCAAAACCCAAACATAATTTAGGTGATTTTACAGGTGAGAAGACGTCTTAAGTTTTATTTAACCTGCAGGTACAAATGACGCGATTCCTTTTCTTTTTTTTTTTTTTTNTTTTTTTTTTTTTTGCTTGTACAGCTTTGCCATTTCACACTGTTCATGATAATACTGGTATAAATTTTTACATGATGTAAAAAAATCATATCTAGCATTGATGTTGCAGCATGACATGTTGATGAATTTTCACACAAAACATGTCTGAAAGTATCAGCTCAGCGTCTGATGAATTATTTCCTGTTGTCTGAAATGCTTCAGCTACAAGCTAACTGGCTAACAGCTACAAGCTAACTGGCTAACAGCTAAAGGTGGAAACACAACTAATTAGTTTCTCCACCTGAAGCAGAAACACCTCGTGAATACCAAGAAAGTCACATGATGAGGAGAGCCAATCAGATGATTTGAGATGCAAAACAAACAGGAAGTGATGCTGACTCAGTCAACCATAGCTGGAGCGTTAGCTAGCTGTACTTCCTGTGACAGAACAAGCTAACGGTGGAGTGAAATTAGCTTAGCGGTGACTTGTGATGTATGCTGCGCTGGGCGATAAATCAATTTAATCAATTAGATTTTACGTTTTGGCACGATGTGTAAAATGGCTGAATCGCCAAATCAAGATGTAAAAAAATAAACCTAGTATCTGTTTTTAATGGGAAATGCGGCAGCAAGTCGCTTCCTGTCAAATAAGCCTGCCCATCACGTTCGTTAATGCCACACCCAGTAAGCTTTCAGCAGGTCAGGCGTGTCAAAATGCAAACAAACTCTGACTGAAGATGAACTCGTTCTTAAAAAAGGAAACGTCAAGTCATCATGCAAACCAGCGTGTTCTGTAAAAAGAACATGTTAGCGAGGTTCTGTATGTTGTTACAGAACATGTTAGCGAGGTTCTGTATGTTGTTACAGAACATGTTAGTGAGGTTCTGTATGTTGTTACAGAACATGTTAGTGAGGTTCTGTATGTTGTTACAGAACATGTTAGCGAGGTTCCGTATGTTGTTATAGAACATGTTAGTGAGGTTCTGTATGTTGTTACAGAACATGTTGGCGAGGTTCCGTATGTTGTTACAGAACATGTTGGCGAGGTTCTGCATGTTCTGAAGGTTTGCGTGAGCATCAGGCTGCTCAGTTTGGAGGCCTCATTGATTCTTGTGTTACTCTGACGGGCTCGTTAGCATCGTTAGCATAATTAGCGTTGGTTACTGACACTAATTGGCGTGATGAGCGATGAGTTTGCTGCTAATTTCAGTCTCATGCTTTCATCATGGAATTCGTCTTACTGCCTGTAGGCGAAGTTCAGGGAAAGTTTTCCACAGACTGCTGCTCTGTATTCCAAACCTTTAAACCGGAATTCTACCAGAAACGTTTCTGTTCATATGTTCATGATGCAGTCACGCGTGTCAACACACGTGTTCAGAGAACAGTCAGGATTTCTCCGTGTCCTCAGGTCTTTGTTGATAAATGAGTTTCCTGGTTCTCGTATGAACACGAATCAGAATCTGATGGAGTTCATATCAAGATAATTATTGATCTATTGATTGATCGGAAGCAAAGACGTCTAGGTCTGTAACATTAGTACATGATACTGTATACACACTCACTGTGGGCTGTTTTCTCTCTTTGTGTGTGTGTGTGTGTGTGTGTGTGTGTGTGTGTGTGTGTGTGTGTGTTGCCTGTTTACATCCATGTTTTTGTGGGAATCCTTCAGGGAATTTTGGTTTATTTTTGCTTCATGTTGTTTGTGTGTAAATTGTGTATGTTGTGTGTGATGAGTGTTCTCTTGTGTGTGTGTGTGTGTGTGTGTGTCTGTTTGTNTGTGTATGTTGTGTGTGATGAGTGTTCTCTTGTGTGTGTGTGTGTGTGTGTGTGTGTCTGTTTGTATGTGTGTGTGATATAATCTTTATTACTGTGCTTGTTTGTGCTTCTGTGGATATTTGCATGAATGCATGTTTGCAAACACATTTGTGCGTTCCTGTGTGTGTGTGTGTGTGTTTGTGTGTGTGTGTGTGTGTGTGTGTGTGTGTGTGTGTGTGTGTGTGTGAAGGAGAGGTCCGACACGGGACGGAGGATGACATGCATGTGTCCGGCCTGCTAACATCGCTGATGACTCACACACTAACCAACTACCCACAACATGACGGACATACTGGTAAACTGTAGCTCCGCCCCTTTATCTATCTATCTATCTATCTATCTATCTATCTATCTATCTATCTATCTATCTATCTATCTATCTATCCTTACCTCTCTGGTGTACCTGTGTTGTTTTATTTCCACCAATCAGGCGTTTGATAAAGTTTTGTAGACAGTGAGGCATGAACCAGGTGGAAGATGATTAGATTCTGAAGCAGGTCCAGGTCCAGGTCCAGATCCAGATCTCTCCAAAGATTCCTTCCATCCTTCCGCTCTCTGCCATAACACTCACTTTCTACCTCTCTTTTTCTCCTCCATTCCATCTTCCTTTCATTAAAAACAAGGAGAAACAGAAACTAGAGCTTCCTGCCACATACATGGATGCTGTGAGAGAGAGAGAGAGAGAGAGAGAGAGACGTGTTAGCTCTGACACGTCTGGGCTGAAGCAGCTTTTCCCTTAAAGCCTTCATGGCATGAAAAGGTGCATGAAGTTATGACAGGAAGCTGTGTGGGTGTGTGTGTGTGTGTGTGTGTGCAGACTCCAGATCTGATTCATCAAGTTTCAGAAAGAAACTGAGAAGCCCTGTTGCAATACCTGACTCTACTTCCTCTCTCTCTCTCTCCCCCTCCCTCTCTCTCTCTCTCTCTGAGGGAAGGCGTGTCGATTGATTGCAGCCTCTGAGCGTTTAGAGTTAGAGTAAGACAGAACGGTTCGGTCCTTCGTCTGTTCGCTCGTCTGCCGTTGATCTGCGGTTGATTGGTCGTGCCTGTGGTGAGANTCGGTCCTTCGTCTGTTCGCTCGTCTGCCGTTGATCTGCGGTTGATTGGTCGTGCCTGTGGTGAGAACGTTTTCTGTCAGGTTATTGAACTTGTTATTGACATTTTGTGTTTGATTAATGGTTCTGATCGCCTGTTTAAAGTTTTTTCCTGGGCGGAGTTTAGAGGAAAGTCTCTCTGATGAGGCAGAAAACTCGTCGGCATCAGTAAATTTGGCTGCTTCCCTCAGTCCTGATGTAGGTTCTGAAGAGGTTCTAGTAAGGTTCTAGACCTGTTGGTGGGTTCTGTGGTCATCATTCTCGGTTTTCATTAAAGGACTAGAAGAAGGATCAGGAGAAACTCAGGTTATTTATGAAAGGAGATCTGAGGTCAGTAATGAGGTTCTAACAGATGTTCAGGTTACAGGTCTTCTTCCATGTATATATCTTCTATGTCTATATAGATCTATGTCTATCTATATATCTATATATCTATATTGATTGATCAGCCACAACATTAAAGCTCTGCCAGGTGAATAACATCCAGGTGAGGACATATCAGACAGGAAGTTGACGTGTTGAAGCAGCGTGAGGATCTGAGCCACTTTGACACGGACCAACACGTGATGCTAGACTGGGTCAGAGCGCCTCCAACACGGCAGGTCATGTGGGGCGTTCCTGGTACGCAGGTCATACCTACCAAAAGGAGGGATGACGGGTGAACCGGACGGGCTAGCCCTAATCCGACCCCACAGCATGGCGGCGTGCTGCGTAGCTGCAGACCGCTCAGAGTNGCTAGCCCTAATCCGACCCCACAGCATGGCGGCGTGCTGCGTAGCTGCAGACCGCTCAGAGTGCCACGCTAACCCTGTCCACCGCCCACAGCGCCGCAGCTTTTAGGATTTTAACTATTAGCAGCAGAAACATGGATTTCTAAGGTGGGTGGATCGCTGAATATTTGATTTTAAAAGATTAAGAGATTTAGCAAAATATGAGGAAAGCTGAAATACGGTTATCCTTTAATGATTGTCAGTAACGTAACATGTATGAAAACTGAATGTATTAGGCTCAAACATGCTAAGTGGGTGGTATGGTCCTTTAATACCGCGAATAAAATTTGTTCAACAAAAATAAGAAGTGAATCTGCTCAGAATGATCTCTCTCTCCTTCTGTCCGTCGTTTCCAACAAGGATGGAGAGATGAAAGAGGGAGAAACGCAGACATGTATGTTTTCTTCTCTTTGTCATGACTGAACGCTAACGTGGAAATTAAGCTTCCTGTTTATTTAGTCATTTACCCTCAGGACACACACACACACACACACATGCTAACACACACACACATTAAAACACACACACACGCTAACACACACACACTAAAACACACACTAAAACACACACGCTAACACACACACACACACACACACACACACGCTAACACACACACGCTAACACACACACACATTAAAACACACACACACACACACACTAAAACACACACACACACACGCTAACACACACACGCACATTAAAACACGCACACTAAAACACACACACACTAAAACACACACACACTAAAACACACACACACACACGCTAACACACACACACACGAACACACGCTAATACACACACACATATTAACACACACATTCACAGACACACACAGACACACACATGCTAATACACACACTGACACACTCACACGTTAACACACAGACACACACACATGCTAACACACACACGCTAACATGTTTACATTTAAACATGTTCACCTGTCAGCAGCTCCTGAGCTTGCTGCCTTGCTCAGAGGCTCACAGACAGGAAGCAGCAGCCTCACACACATTTTAGCCCCACTAGCTGTAAATCTGATCACAGAACATGTCCATCAGCAGAGAAATTATTCACGTCAGTGGTTCTCAAACTGAGGGTCCTGAGGTTAGCTTAGTTTTTTAACCTCTGCATAGCGTTAACATTAGCGTTAGCTTAGTATTCTGACCCTGGTTACAAATCAAGTGGCCCACATCGGGTCCCAAACCCAAGGTTGAGAAACTGAGCTGCTGACAGGTCACAGGTCAGTCACATGATGCGTCGCGATGCTCAGCATGATGCCGTGCCGCTTTCACTTCCTGTTCTCTCTCTTCTCAGGAAAGGAGAAGTCGTTTGCTGTGAAATATTTCCAAACGATTTTTTATTTGTGAATCAATTTCACAATCATTTCAGTTTGAAGTGAAAAATCCAATCTTCATGATATCATTGATGATATTGATATATTGATGATATTGATGATATTGATATATTGATGATATTGATGATATTGATGATATTGATATATTGATGATATTGATGATATTGATGATATTGATATTGATATATTGATATTGATGATATTGATATTGATATATTGATGATATTGATATATTTATATATTGATGATATTGATATGTTGATATATTGATGATATTGATATATTGATGATATTGATATATTGATGATATTGATATGTTGATATATTGATGATATTGATGATATTGATATATTGATGATATTGATGATATTGATGATATTGATTATATTGATGATATTGATGATATTGATATATTGATGATATTGATTATATTGATGATATTGATGATATTGATATATTGATGTATCAGCGTATAAAAGCAGAGACTAGAAGACGACGATTCGTATCACCACAGACACGAGTCACTAACGTGTCTCTCTCTCTCTCAGTACACAGGTCCGCTCCCGGCCGAGCGAGGCGGCGAGCTCACCATGGGCGGCGGCTGCACAGAGAGCTCGGCGCTGACCAGGATGGGAGGGGGGAGGGGCGTGACCACAACCCAGAACTCCCAACGACCCA
>VXCM01009104.1:22500-40751 GCA_014773175.1 Lucifuga dentata
TCATGTTTGTGCCGTTTTTTTTTTGTTTTCCTTTTTTCAACAGATCACTGTAACCTGATCTGTTGATGTTTGGCGATTCACCACACACACACACACACACAGTTCTTTATGTCATCCATGTTTTTTTTCCCAACATTCCTCTCTCTCCACTCTGTAAATCTGCAGTGTTCGTCCTGATTTCTGCACTTCATCACTTTTAGATAAAAAAAAAACAAAACACTGCAGAACAAAATGAGACTTCAGAGTCTTTTGTTAACTTTATTATTTGTTATGTATTAATATAAGTTTTCCATCATCATCATGTCAAACATCAACAGTAAAAAATCAAGTTTCATGTGATCCGTTATGAGATTTAAGGGTTTAATTATATTTTCATTATATTTGAATAAATCCTATAAATATCTGATGCAAACATTTTTATCAGTTGTATTACATATAAACTAATATAATATATAACATAATATAATATAATGTAATATATAATTACGTGAATGAGCTTTAATAGTGATTTTTCTCAAACATGCAGTAAATTTGTGTCACTGCAGCCTTTTGCTGGTATTTTTTATTTCTCATTATGAGTCCATTTTATGATAAAACATTTTAAAATTTTAACAATTTCTAATATGGTTCTGTAAAAACATTTTTACTGACATAAATCAAGACAATTCTGTCTTTGTCCTGTAATTATTTGTTGTGGTGTTCCGCAGGGTTCCAGTTCAGGTCCCATGACTTTATGTATTTATACACGGCTTTTAACAACATGTAAAACAAGTAATTAACAGCTGAAAATATTGTCTCATTTAATGATAAAATTATGTTAAAAATATAGTTATCATACAATTCACAATGCAAATCCATTTATGTTAAAGGAGCATACCGGTTGTTGTGCATGTTTGAACCCAATAAATATTACTTATATACACGTAACGTTACTGACACCATTTTGCCAAATTATCTAATCTAATCTAATCTAACGTTCAGGTGATTCACTCAGTTTTATTTTGGTAAAATCCTTTTATTGTTATTTGCACACAGGTAAACAAACTTCAGTCTCTGCGTTTAACTTGCCGCTGAGGATGGCGGCTGTAGCATGGCGCCCGGGGACGAACTCCAGTCCTAAACCACTTCCTTTTCCTTTTCTCCTGGGACTATATTTCCTGGCGGAGGCATACATTGTTTTCCGTGTGTTTGATCTGTTAAAGTGTCTTCAACAAAACGTTTTATGGTGATGATTATTCATCTCAGCACGTTTCAAATCTCTACACGTTGATTTTTATGTCCTTCTGGATGAACAGAAACCCGGCAGTCTGGAAGGTAGGAACAACAATTCTAATATTTACCGCTACAGTAGTACGTTTTGAAAAATGGATGTCAGTAACATAACACGTATGCAGCTTTATTTTATATTTATGGGCTCAGATGCAAAAATCACCAGCTGCTCCTTTAACATACTTTTAAAATATAAACATACAGGATCTCTAATCCTCAGAAACATACTTTTATATCTGTAATATATTTTTTCTTTCTTCCATATGAGATTTTGACTCCAAACAATAAAAATAAATAAGCGGTTAAAAATAAATGTGAAAAAACATTAAATGCAGATTTTTGCTGGAACATTTTCAGAGTTTTTATTTCTGCATCAAAGTTCTGTTTTTTTTTTTTTTTCAGTACAAAAGTAAAAACACAACTTTTTAATCCCAGAGCAACTTTAATGTAAATTTAATGACAAAATATGTGATGATACAAAATGTAAAAAAAAAAAAAAAAAAAAAAAAAGGCACACCAACTGTTTCCACAAGGCCTAAACGTGATTAAAGCTTTTATTACTAATAAACTATAAGTGCTTCATCTAAAAAAAATAAACTAATAGAAACATGAGCTGGAATATTATTTTCTGAAATATATTACATCTCATATAAAACAAACCAAACAGAGAAAAAATATATTTCTTCCAGATTCACTTCAGTCATTCAAGTCAGGAGAAAAAAATCCACGAGCATCTTCAGAAGAACTGAAAGAAAGAAAAAGAAAGTTTACCAGAAATAAATATCAGGTGAAGCAGATATTTTTATGTTTTATGAAGCTAAACTATGGAGAGATGATTAAATGACTAAACTCTGCTGAGTAGAAATGTTTGACTTTTTACCATAAATTTGATTTTTATCTCATAACTTTGAGATTTTGTCACATTTTTTTGTGTTTTGGCTTTATATATATACACACACGTATATATATATATATATACACACACACGTATATATATACATACACACGTATATATATACATACACANTATATATATATATATATATATATATATATACATATGTATATATTTTGTACTCATTTCCTAAACTTTTGTTTGCTTCATATGAAATGTAAAACTGTGATCATATTTCTGTCTGAGCAGCAACAAGGAGTTTCCACAAACCCTCACCTGACAGGTGGACAATAAGGGAGGGAGAAGCGAGACGGAGAGGGGGAGGGGTGAAAAGGACGGGAGGAGGGACAAAAGACAGGAAAGAGGAGAGCAAGGACGAAAGACGAGGAGAGTCAAAGAAAGACAAAGAGGGAATAAAAGAAAACAGCGAGGAAGAGGAGAAAACAAATGAAAGAGGAAGAAGAGAGCAGAGGAAGCAGCAGATGTGGTCTCTGCTGCCGCCTGCTGGTCAGGACGCAGCATGACAGTCATAAATCATAAAAACTCTGATCAGGACCAATACCAGTTCTATTTACAGGAAATACACTTTCCTTTACCTTCCAGCGGTTTCCACAGCTGTTACACAACACAAAGGTCATCATGGGCTCATCAGCGCTACGAGCCTGCACCTACACACACACACACACACACACACACACACACACACACACACACACACACACACACACACAGCATTGTTCTGAAACACAAATTTTGTGTCTATGTACATGTATGTTTGCATTAGTGTGTGTGTATTTGTGTGTGTATGAATACGTGTGTGTGTATTTGTGTATGAATACATGTGTTTTTGTGTGTGTATGAATACGTGTGTATTTGTGTGTGTATGAATACGTGTGTGTATTTGTGTGTGTATGAATGCGTGTATGTGTGTATTTGTGTGTGTATGAATACCTGTATGTGTGTATTTGTGTGTATGAATACGTGTGTGTATTTGTGTGTGTATGAATGCGTGTATGTGTGTATTTGTGTGTGTATGAATACCTGTATGTGTGTATTTGTGTGTATGAATACGTGTGTGTATTTGTGTGTGTGTATGAATGCGTGTATGAATACATGTGTGTTTTTGTGTGTGTATGAATGCGTGTATGTGTGTGCTACCTGTGTGTAGGTGCAGTTCTTGCCGTGACACATGCTGCAGATGAACATGTCCGTCTCCGTCCCTCCGCCTTTAGACAGCTGATGTTCTCTGATGGATTCTTTGGTCAAAGCTTCTCTGATCTGCTTCAGCTCTGCACTGGCCATCTCCTACACACACACACACACACACACACACACACATATGTAATACTTCTTTTGAATCTTTGACAGGNACACACACACACACACACACACACACACACATATGTAATACTTCTTTTGAATCTTTGACAGGTTATTATGCTAATTAGCCTCTATGACGCTAAACTTAAATACGTCTGAAGTCCAAATCCACCACAAGAAGAACTCAGCTGAAGTTAGCATAGCAGCTAAACTAACACTGTTAGCAGCTAAGCTAACACTGTTCATACATCACTTACAACAAGTCACTGCTAAGCTAATTTCTCTCCACTGTTAGCTTGTTCTGTGACAGGAAGTACAGCTAGCTAATGCTAACAGCTATGCTTGATGAGTCAGCATCACTTCCTGTTTGTTTTGCATCAAATCAGCTGATTGGCTCTCCTCCTGGTGAACATGCATGCACACACACACACACCTCAGCGGTCATGCAGGCGATGCGTTCAGGTGAGATGTTTCCAAACAGGACGTTTCTGCGCAGGTCTGGGTTCTTCTGGTCCTTCAGGTTGGAGATGCGGCTCCGCAGGCGTGTTTTATACTTCATGTCTGTGGACTTGAACTCCTGGAAGATCTGTAGCAGCGACAGGAAGTCAGGGAGCAACGCAACAGGAAGTGGCAACTCCCTCAGTGGTTTCATATGATCTTTGGTGAATAAACACATACACGTGCACACGCACACTAACCTGCTGTATGTATGTTATGTGATTAAAGTTATTAATCGTGTAAAAGGATATGATCCTCAATTTGTGCTGCGAGGTCTTCACAGTCCGCTCCAATGGTCTTGTGGTCATCTGGAACACACACACACACACAGACACACACACACGCACATACGCACAGACACACACACACATGCACATATGTACAGACACGCACAGCTTTTCTTAAACATTTTAAATCCATACATTAACCCAAACAGGACATTACTTCCTGTTTTGTCTGTGATCATATTTTTGGAAGAAGTTTGTTTTATGATGTCATTGTCTTTGTTAACACTTCCTCCACCTGTTTCACAATAAAAGCCTTCTAGTGCCTCAGAAAGCAGAATCCATCTCCCTCGCATGTTTTCAAATCTGAGATCGTTTGTTCTGGTCTGAATCAGGAACTAAATTGTTGGTTTGGTTCAGTTTCACAGGAAAACATCCAATCAAACCAGAATCTATCAGCTAAAGTCATGTGACAACACTCTCTCTGATTGGTCAGAAAGAAACTCCAAACAGGAAGTAGTTTCTATGGTGTCAAAGTAAATCAGATGAAGATGAACATGGATCCTTTCCTCGTCATAGCGTCATAAAACAGGAAGACTAAAATCACCAACCAGACGCCATTTCTTTACTCAAACATCAGCGATTCTCCGTTTTCTCACCGTCGGTCTGCAGCGCCGCCACCAGCAGCTCTCGGCATTTGTTCCGGATGCTGTCGGTGGTGACGGGGGGCGGTGGGAAGGAGGTGACCTGCGGGGGTGGGGTGGGTGTGGTCAGGGCGGTGGGCGTGTCCCTCAAATTCTTACTGCCAATGTGAAGAGACAAACATGATCATGAGACCATGCGGAATGTTCCTTTAACACTTTAAGGAACATTCTGCCCAAACTACGCACACGTATGTAAACCGTGTAACAGGAAGAAGGCTGATGAAGAGTTTGTGCTGAAGTCCAAACACGTCACAACAAGCCGGCGTGTCCTGAAGTCACATGCTCTGGGACGCCAATGCATCATAATCCTCTGTGCTTAAAGGACCATACCAGAGATTTTGCATGTTTGAGCCCAATAAATACAACCGTTTTTCAAAGTAAAACAACTGGAGTGATAAATAATAGAATTGTTTTTCCTACCTTCCAGACTGTCGCTGTTTATTCCAGTACATATAAAAATCAACTTTAGAGACCTGAAACACTCTAAATCAATAATCCTCACAGTAAACACTGACTGACCGATCCAACACGGAGCGACACAGAAGAAAATGTATTCATCCACCACAGAAAATAGTCCCAGCAGAAGACGACTTTTACAGAGACATCAAAAACGACTGTTACCTTCTGCATCCATGCAGGAGTTAGCAGGCGAAACGCTGAACTTAAAGCCTGAACATCTGATTAGGAAAGATTAACAGGTAAGCAAGAATAAGGTTTTATATTTTGGGAACTAATGTCAGTAACATGTATGTGGTTAATATTTACCAGGCTCAAACATGCAAAGGTGATCCTGCTCAGCTGAAAAAGACTCAGGTGATGACGTATTTACCTGGTCTAAGTTCTTAAATATACGACGGAGACTAAAAACCACAGGATGGAAAAACATTCTTATTAGCAGCTTGGATGTTTTGCTAATCTGATCAGTTTTATTGATTTGATTGATCGTGTTGAAACTTTACAGCTCATATTGTAAATTTATTAGTTTCCTGCTCTGGTATTTAAGGGCTGTGTGCTAAATATCTGACTTTAAGGGGAAGCACCTGAATGCACCATCAGTTTGCTGTCTGATCTGCTGATCTTCAGACCTGTAGCTGCTGCTGACTGATGACATCATCACTGAGCGACAGACCTTTTCTTGCTGCCAGAGTCCATGAAGGTGGAAGATGACATCACAGGTGAGCCTTTCTTCTCCTCCTCCTCCTCCACCTTTCCTTCCGAACAGTCTGCGGGATCAAACATAAAAAACACTTTGGTTATCAAATCTTAAATGTAAACACACACACACACACACACACACACACACACACACACACACACACACACACACACACCCAGAAGTTTCTTCCAGGACTTGATGAGCGTTTTGGCCACAGTCTGAACTTCCTGGTCGGAGCTCTGCTTCCTCACGGCGTTGACCGACATGCCGACTCTGGTGGACTGCAGACAGAAACAACCAGTTATTCTTCTTCTGCTGCCACACGTCTGTTTATGTCCTACACAAAATAAATACTCGTTTGTAGGACAAACTGAGGACTATCAGGTAGAACAGATCTAGGATTTGTGTTTTATTACCTGCAAAGTGTCCAGAGACATTCTGATGTTCTTCAGTTCCGTTAGCAGGTCCAGAGCTCCGTCCTGCAGACAAAACACATCTCAGCAGGAAGTCTCTGCTTCAAGACTCCGTACCGACGCAGGGAGGAGTCCCTCCTGTCCACGCTGGATGTCCAGCTTAGCAGTGTTAGCTTAGCAGCATTAGCTTAGCAGCGTTAGCTCCAATGACCATGATGGGAAAATGAAAGTTCAACAATGGCATTTTTTAATCACAAGATTCCAAATATATATATATATATGCACACACACACACACACACACAGTTGAGGCCTGCCCACCACCACNCCAAATATATATATATATATGCACACACACACACACACACACAGTTGAGGCCTGCCCACCACCACAGGTAACTTTTCACCCTGCAGGAAACACAGATAAACACAGGTAACTACTTTATTTCTATGAGAAGTCATTTCAAAAGACAGATTTATTTCAGCTTTTATTTTGTGATATCAGGTTTCCAGAGGTCAAAGGTTTGCAGACTTAATTAGTATTTGGTGCCTCTTGAATCTAACGTTGGGGTCGCCTTCCAGAAGCTTCTCACAGTCCTGTGCTGGACCTGTTCCTCCTGACCTCTAAGCTCCGACACGGGTTTTCTGTGGCTTCAGGTCAGGACTTTGTGAAGACGCTTTGTCTTTAAGCCATCTTCCTGCAGGAAGACCGTTTGAACTTCCTGGCTGACGTCCTGAGCTGCTGCTTCAGTGTGTTTAGATAATCCTCCATCCGTGTTCTGAAGTCACCAGTTTTCCAGCAGAGCAGATGATGCTGCAGCTCACGCCTCACATGATGTTCTTCAGATTAAAGCCCACCTCTTTCCTCCACACGCAGCGCTGATCTTCTCATCACTTTTTGTTCTGTCTGACCACAGAAGACTCCTCCTGAAGCCTCGGTCTTCATCCTGGCTGTTTTACGCCGCTTCTTCCTTTCAGGCCGTGGCGATGCAGGATCTCTTCATGGTGGATGTTGATATTTTGATGCCTCCAACTCCTTCACCACTTCCTTTGTTATCTTGGGGTTCAGTTGAACCTTTCAGGTCAAAGTTCATTCAGCCCTGAGAGGTAATTTACGTCTCCTTCCTGAACGATGCAGCATCTCTGTTTTATGTTTGCATATAATTGTTCGTGCAGATGCTTGTGGTGCCTTCAGATGTTTGGAAATTGCTCCTCAGGAGGAACCAGACTAGTGGAGGTCCATGTTTTTTTCTGAGGTCTTGGCTGAGTTGTTTGGATGTTCCTGTGGTATCAAGTGCAGAAACACACCTGTTCTATTCCTACAGCCACAGGTGCTCCAATTAACTTCTAATGTGACAAATGGCCAATCAAAAGCATCTAAAAATCATTACTTCAATTTCTGGAATCTTCCAGACTGTTGAAAAAGAATCAGCTTGGTGTGATCCACTAAAATCTGATATAGAAAATAAAAGCTGAAATAAATCTGTCTGAGCTCTTATTTTGAAATGACCTCTCATTAAAGTAGATATCTAATAGAAATAATGCAGGAAATTTATCTTAACATGAAATGTGTGGAGGTGTGAAAAACTGAGTTTGAACATCTTTAAGGTAGGTTTATCTGTGTGTGTGTGTGTGTGTAACGTTTGGCCTCACCTGTACGTAAGAATGTAAAATTGGACAAAAGGAGAAACTGTTAACAGAAATTCTGATAAGTTTTTGTTGTTAAAACTCTTTACTTTCCTCTCGCGTCTCATTTCTAACTCGTCTTGTAACTGATATTCTGTAGTTAATAAACTCTGATATGATTGGCTGATTGATTCCAGGTGTGGCAGCTTTTGGGACAATCAGCGATTTATGACTTTATGACCAAACTTTTACCAGAACTCAGCGCAGATAAAAAAGGAACATGCTGCACATCTTCCTCTCACAGCAGCTCGGAGCTTCTGGAAGCTTCTCACCGTTTTATTCCTCTGAACCATCTTATCCAGCTTCTTGGCGATTCGTTCCACCTCCCGGTTTTTAGCCATTTCAGCGGATTTCACTCCTCAGCGCGGAAAAAAAACCAAACTCTCTCCTCCTCCTCCTCCTCCTCCTCCTCCTGACTCCAGCTACTCTCTCATGCTGCGTTCAGGTTCCCAAGGAAGTCGGACTTTTCCCAGTCGTAAGTTCCGACCTCAAACCGTTCCAGTCAAATATAAACAAAAATCATGGTTGAACACCAATAAATACTGTAATATTAATTAACTTAGTAATAAATACGAACTCAAGTAAAGTTAGATTACAGGACTGTTTGGTTGTATTGTTTTCATGATATTAATTAAACATTTGTTCAGAGAAGTAATATACTGAAATTATTTACACTGTAAACGGTTATTCTTTCATATATACGCAAACGGTTATTATACACTGTAGATAGTTACCATGGCGACATATTTTGATCTTTTTATTTCAATGTCACTTAAGAAAAAATACTTTATTTGGCTATTAGCTGATCATTTCCATTCATAAAGCTCGCTTCCGTGGCGCCGCCATGTGATGACGTCACACTCGTGAAGTCGGAGTAGAAAATTTTGAGTGAGAATCCGTTAAATAACGAGTCAGAATTCAGAGGAAAATTTGGTTTTTTTTTTGTTCTGTTCCTTTTTAGTGATTAGGGTTTTTTAAATTTCTCTTCGTTTTTCTTTTGTTTTTCTTCTCTTTTTTCTGCATTTGTTACCACATCTGGTCTGTGTTAGGATTTGCATTGTTGTTTTTGTTGTTATTTTTTATTAATAAAGATTCATAATAATAATAATTTTTGGTCCTAGTTTCCCAGTCGGAGCTCCAACTTCAAATGCCGTTCCAACACGTTTTTCCAAGTAGGAAGTTTGAGACCTGGGAACTCTGATTTTAAATTTATATTTTATTTTTGAATATTTGATTTTGAAAGTTTAAGAGATTTAGCAAAATATCAGGAAAGCTGAAATACGGTTTTATCCTTTGGGAAATGATTGTCAGTAACGTAACATGTATGAAAACTGAATATATTAGGCTCAAACGTGCAAAATGGCCGGTATGGTCCTTTAAAAATAACTTGCGTGTACTTACTAAATCCTGCCGCTAGATGTCAGTGTAGTAATGTAATGTACTTTTTTTCTGGCGCGTTAGTGTGTGTGTGTGTGTGTGTGTGTACATGTGTTTCTTTTCACTTTGTTCCCATGTAAGTTTGTTCTTTGTTGATCAGCTGACATTTCATTGGCGTTTCCCCAAAGTTTAAGTTTACATCCATCCAACATTTGATGTTGAACAAGATGTGAGGGTTGAATGATAAGTTCTGAGCCTGTCAGTGCTTTAGTCGTACTTATTAATGCAAATGACTTGAGAGTCAAAGATTAAAGAAGGCGTAGAGTTGTATTACTTCCCTCCCTGTGTTTTGCTCAGAATTTTACAGTATGATATTTTTATAAATAGCATTGGTCATTTCTCTACATATTGAGTTTGTCATAATTCTCATTAACACGCCTGATAACAAACTTTCATCAGCGTGTCACGTCTGAAAGTTGTGTCTGTTCCACCGAAGCCTTGATGGACTCATTTACCATCAGAGAGGAAGAGAGGCGACTCTGGACAATACTCAGCCCGCTCTGGAGGAAGTAATGCCTCCATCCAGCCAATAGAGAGAGAGCACTTCCTGCTTGAGGTCATTACCACCAGCGACCCCATAGATCTGGTTTAAGTAGAAAGGACAATTGTGGTGACGAAGGTCAATGGAATGAGTCTTCAGATGAAGGTGAGTGGACACTTCCTGACTCAGCCGGTTAACAGCAACGCGTCCACAGATCCAGTCAAAGTGGACCAACACTTCCTGGCGTCTCAGGTTATTCCAACGACTCCATAGATCAAGATAAGAGGGCACTTCTGAATTCAGCCGCTGATAGAAAACGGTTTCATTGATCTATCACACACAGAACAGACCTTCCTGCTGCCATAGATCTGCTGCGAGTAGAACGGACACTTCCTGTGTCTGACAGATCACGTCCTCAAACGTCGTTCCAACGTTTAGTTAACTTTGATTGAATCAGGCGTTTTTCATATTAAAAACAGGTGGAAATTATACAAAACAAATCAAACGTATAAAAATCCAGTAAAATTTACAGTTATAGTACCGTTTGTTTTTCCCGTTTTAATAAAATTGGAAGATTTGTCAATCAGAAAATCCAGAAAAATGTCTGAAAGCGTCAGAGAGCTTCCAGCAGACACACAGCAACATGAACAACCCACCGGCATGTTCATATTCATCTACATTCTACTATGAATTCATATATTTTAGCTCACTTTATTTCTCTTAAACTCATCACTACCTTTCTTTCTTTGGATACTCTGTTAACGAGAAGCAGAACGCTACGATTCCAATCGCTGTTATTAAAGAATTTAGAATCTTCTGTTTCTGTTTTATTACGTTCTTTTGTTTAAATGTTATTAAGGTGTTATGATGCGTCTGTCATGTTTCTGCTCAGATCACGGAACCGTTTTAAAGTTTTTCATTTGACTCAGGAAACGGCGTTACGCAGGTTTCTCCTCATTGCTGCATCTGTTTATGTCACATAAAGCTGTTCTCTGATTGGCTGCGTTAGAAAGGTCACAGCAAACGGGTCAAAGGTGAATGTGGTCAAAGTTTCACCGCGGCGGCAGAGGGGAGAATCTGTGCGGCGCTCAAGGTTGCGTCGCCGCGAGGCTGGGAGTCATCGCTCAACAACGGAGCGTCCAGCGCAGCGCTCGCCGCTTATCATCATCATAATAATAATAATACATTCCATTTATAGAGCGCTTTTCTAGATATGTTGCTTATGATCGCTTGCCGCTGATCATGTGACGCAGTGGAAGCGTGGCACTGCATAAATCCACGGCTTGTTTGCTTATTTTCAGCCGTCATATTCATTACGTCTGATTATATTCACCTCTCAGGTCTGTCAGATTTATGTTTATGCACTTCAAACGTGTTGACGTGGTAACGGGTCATGTGACAGATCGGTCCGATCAGGACTTCCTGTTCTGTTTCTTTCATGTTTGACTCCATAACAGCACGGTCACTGACTTCCCTCATATAATGACCACATTGTCCTGAAAACTTCATAGAAATGAAAAGCAGCAGACATATAACAGGGTCGACTGATAAGTTCTGAGCCTGGCATAGAAAGTTCCTTCCCAAAAGTCCAAAGTCCAAAAAATCCTCCACAGCTGATATGATGACATCATCAGAGGTAAACAGCTTCCAGCTAAAACCTTTTCCGTGTTTTTGAAGAGGAGAAAAATCAGGAGAAACTAATTCAAAGCTACAATCACGCTAACGGTCGGCAGGTACATTGTCACACACCTGACCGCAGGCTCACTACTTATCAGTCAACCTCATCAGTCTGCTTCCTTTCTGCTGTTTCTGCCGCGGTGCAGGGCGGCGGCTGATTGGCCACCTGCCTAACCTCTGCCAGCGCACCAACGTCATATTCTCTGTCCCAGGATGATGATGTCATCATTGCCTTGTTCCTGACTTCCTGTCTCCTGGTGTGTCCATCCAGCTGGAACGTTGGCACTGAGAGGTGAAACAAACAAATACACACACACACACACACACAAAAACACATACCTTCACACTTTTTGATTCTGTTTATCTTGTTTTGTTTACTTCTCTTGTTGTTTGTGTGACATATTGTTTTGTCTCACTCTGCCTGTGTGTGTGTGTGTTTATGTTTGTGTGTGTGTGTGTGTGTGTGTGTGTGTNCTGTGTGTGTGTGTGTTTATGTTTGTGTGTGTGTGTGTGTGTGTGTGTGTGTTGTTGCTCCTCAGGGAAAGGACAGAAGAATAATAAACAGCGGTGTGAAACTGAGAAGGTTTTGGCTCCGCCTCCACGCCAACTCAGACTGATGGGACGTTAAAATGTCTCCTGTCTGTCCGTCCGTCTCATCTGAATCTGTTTAATTAGCGGCCTGGCAGCGTGTCCGTGTTCCACTGTTCAGTATTCTGTTAACACGTTACATGTGTGTTAACATGATGTGCTACATAGAGTTTGGAACATAGGAATGACTCCGCGGCTAAGAGCTAGTGCTAAAGCTCAGAGCTAACATTCAAAAGTAATGCTGAAGCTCAGAGCTAATGCTAACGTTAGCAGCATGTCTGTCCTCATTACGTGTGTGTGTGTGTCAATTTGAGTGTTGAAAAGACTTTAATTTTTATCCATATGCAATGAGTGAAAACAATGGACACACACACACACACACACACACCGTCCTGCTGCTCTCCCCGCTGCAGCGACACAATTNACACACACACACACACACACACACACACACACACACACACACACACACGTATATCCTGGCCTGACCACACACACACATGCAGTAGATTCCTATCAGGCTGTGTGTGAGTGACCGCAACACGTTTTAAACATGTGTCGACATGTGTTTACATTGTGTATGAACTCAGTGCAGACAGACAATGGTGGGACAGGGTAACCCCCCCCCACACACACTCTCACACACACACACACACACACACAGAGTTTGTGTCTGATTTTTTTTTTTGCATTGTCGGCTGTTCTGTAGTGTTTGTTTGTTTGTGTGTGTGTGTGTGTGTGCGTGCGTGTGTGCATTCGTGTGTGTGTGTGCGTGTGTGCATTCGTGTGTGTGTGCATGTGCGTGCGTGTGTGTGTGTGTGTGTGTGCGTGTGTGTGTGTGTCATATTAACCCGCTGAAGTCATATTTTAACCTTTTGTGTTGTTTTACAGTTAAAAAGCTGTAGGATAAAACCTGAAAACGCTGCAAACCTGATTTTTACAATAAATTCATATTTTTCATTTTTTATGATCAGTAAATATTTTACCATTTTTTTTGTTTTTAATATTTTTTTTTACATTCTATAATTTTCTAAAGCCAAACTTAGAATAACAAACAATAATTTATTGTAATTTATTATTATTTTTTTAACTTTGAAGTTTTAAAGATATTTTTCTAGAAGCAGTACTTTGACATGTTTGTCAGAAATTTCCAGATTTCCACACGTCTGTCCTGAGTTAAAAAAAAAAAAAATCAATGTAAGAAAAAAGACTTCATAAACCTTTGGCTCCGCCCACTTAGTGACTCAATCAGTTATTAATTCATTTGCTCTTTTTTTGCAAATTGATTTTCAATTATCAGAAAAGCAATTTGTGGGCTCGTTAGAGGACTAATACACACACACACACACACACACACACACACACACACACACACACACACACANCTCCCTCTAACATTTTCTAAATAGTTGTTCTGACCACAAAATACTTTCTCAGCGTTCTGCGGCGGCTGAACTCCAGGCTCCATGTTTGTCCACCAACACCTCCTCCTCCTCCTCTTCCTCACATTCTCTCTGTCTCTCTCTCTCTCTCCCTTCTGTCCTCTTCTTGCTTTGTTTCTTTTACTCTTTTTTTGAACTCAAATCTTTAATTTTTACACAGAATTCATCTCTCCGGTGTTTTTATAGAAACTTTGAATTTTTAGATTCGAGCCTTTCTGCAGCATTTCCAAACCAAAGATTAAAAAAAAGATAAAAAATAAAAACATATCATGAATCAGCGAAATGTTCAACAGATTAAAAAAAAAAAAAGAGATCCTGCTGAAACAGAAGCTGATTGGTTGATTTGTTGCACATTTTAATCTGTTCTAGTCTAAATAAGGATATTTTTTCTCCTTAAAAATGACTAGAATGAACGTCATAATTGTCCCGTTTCATCTGAAATCACTTTGTCTGCCTTTAACCACACAGAAACAAAGTGCAGCCGAGGATTTTACCAGCAGATCTTTAGAAAGTGAAATACCTCATCATTAAATCACTTTCTCTCCTAAAACAGCTGCAGCTGAGGCGGCAAAATGAGCGAGTGGAGCTCTGTAAATGAGCAGTTTGAGATGGAATGGAGTGTTCACACACACACACACACACAGCAGGAGCTCTGAGGACAAAGACTTTAAACTAAATTATGGTAAAGGAAAAATATGAGAATAAACATTAGCTATTAAAATTCTTTGCCTTCAGAGATGCGACTGAAGCTAAAATAAAGTCGAGCTCAGAAATAGAAATAAAGCTGTTTGGTTGCTAGGGTGTTTGTTGGTGGTTTCTTGTGTTGCCCGGGTGTCTGTGGTGGTTATTAGGATGTTATTATATACGAATCGTAAACTGCGGAACTTTTCTTCCTGGACTGCCAGGATGGCTGCCGAACGGGACCTGGGGCGTTTCCATCGCATGGTGGATGCGGCAGCATGCAGCCCAGCGCATGACCTGGAACCTTCCTTCATTTTTCACTAACAGAGTGGAATTCAGGAACGTCAAGATCAAACGTGATTTAAAAGCACCAGTCAAGTTTCAAAACTCTCCAACCAGAAGAATGAGATGAAGCTGGATTAAAGCCGATTGAAACTGAATTGAAGCTGGATTAAATCTGATTGAAGCTGGATTGAAGCTGGATTAAAACTGGATTGAAACTGATTGAAGCTGGTTTGCTGAAAAGCTCGGCCGCCCTGCTGGCTGGTTTGTGGATCTGTGCAATATTTTACATTTTGTCTCTTTGTTTCCACTCAAACCTGTTTAGTCTGAACATTTCCACTTATTTTATTTTTCTAATTTTCCCCTGGTAACCGTGGAAACAGAATTTTCTCCATTTTTCCTCGTTGCTGTTCATTTCTGAGAACAACTCAAGATTTTCATCGAACGGGAAAAAGAAGCAGAACAAAAGCTTTGAGCAGGTTTGGATTGTTTGGAGGAGCTGAGTGCAGATAAAGTTTCTTTTTTGTGGTGTGTGTGTGTGTGTGTGTGTGTCTGTGTGTGTGTGTCTGTGTGTGTATCTATTTTTGCTGTGTGTTGTGTATGTGTATAAAGTGTGTTTTCTTTGTGGAGAGTCTGTGGGAACTGAGACGTCCTGATTCCTGAAGTCGATGCGATCAGCCTCACAAACACACACACACACACACACACACACACACCGGCTTCAGAGTAAGAAGTGGGACATGCCAACGGTGATAAGAAATGGGATGCAGCTTGTAAGCCTCATGAAGTTTAATCTTGATGCGGAACCGAACCGACACAAAATAACACAAATCAGATAAGATAAAACTAGATCAGCATTTCCTGAAGAAAATGCATGTGATTGCTGTGCTGAGCAGCATGATTGTATTGCAGATTTTTAAGCATTTGTTATTTTGAGCTATTTTATGGTTTTGCCACAATAGAACCATAATAACTCATTAAATGTTTTGGTCGACATAGTAAAGTTATGTGTAGTTGATCAATATGTAGTATTGATCATGTTGAATGTTTGTATGGTATGCGATATAAAATCAAGTTTAGCAGATTGGGAATTATCATTATTTTTGCATTATAAAATTCATAATAACTAATAAATGATAAGTTATCATCATGAGCTTTAGCATAAAGTTACATCATCATTTTATACACAATGTTTATTTAATGAGCATTTAGTATTTTTAATGGAGTTTCTGCTGTAACAAGCATCTATAAAATACATTATAGCCCATAGAACCATTAGAAAATAATGCAATATATAATTCAAAATAATTCATAAACTGTACATGTCTTGTTTTATGAGTATGGATGAGATGATGAACATGTCTGTGAAAGTTTGGCTGCTGCATGTTGAATGGTCTCGCAGATTCTTAAAAAGTCTGTTGATTTTGGCCAATATTCAAAATGACGTAAATGGGCGTGGCTTGTATGGATGGATGCATGTAGACCCAAGAAATTCAGGAAAAAAAGAATTTTGAGTGTATCTGTTACAGGTCAAAAGTTGTAGGCCAAAATGTATAAATGGTTATTAGAGCACCCCCATCAGGCTGACCAGTGTAATTTTTGTTTTCTTAGTATGGATGAGATGAGGAACATGTTTGCTAAGTTTGGCTGCTGTAGCATTTAACAGTTTTAATGCAGTTTCTACTGTAAACAACATGTAAGGTATAAAATACATTACAGTGCCCATTAGAAAATAATGTAATATATAATTTATAATTCATAATTGGTAAATTTTATCATAATGGGATTTGACAAGAGAAATAAGAGAAAAGAAAAAGATCTGGAGACTCGGGTTCAAACTGCGACACAACGAGTTGATTTTCTGGATTTTCCGATGTTTTCTATAGTTTATTTAATTTCTCCACATTATAAACATTAACTGTTTTAATGGTTTTACTTTTCATTGAATGCATATTTCATTTGTGTCTTAATTAAAAGTGTAAAAAATCCTTCACGACCACAAAAGCTTTGTCTTGTGAAAATCTTTGATGCTGTAAAAAGAAATGAGCCTAAAAAATGGTGAAAAAGTCGTTTCCTGTTTACAGAGCGAACGTGACGAGCAAATCACGACAAATCAAAAGAACATTTTTATTTTATAATTTCTCTTTTTGTTTCGTTTTTCATTTCCTCTGATAATTTTTTCAAGGTTTTGGGTTTTTCTAATATTTTTTCCTGATATTTTTCAGAATTTTCTTATTTTCTAGAATTTTCTAGACATAGAGTCGCAAACAGTCATTTATTTTAGATTTTTCTGTTTAAAGTTTTTTTTCTTAGAAACAAGTAGAACAGAAATTTCTGACAAACTTGTAAACACCAACTGTGTTTTTATTGTGAGTTTGACGAATCAAATGACAATTAATAAAACTTTGTCATATTTTTAATGTTTTAAACTCTATAAACATTCATGTTTTTCTAGATTTTTTTCTTTTTTGGTAGAATACGTTTGAGTTTCAACTTTTTTCCATTTTCAAGAATGTTTTTAATCCTGCATAAACTTTATAATAGTTGTAGAATTCCTTTTAAGCTTTTCAATTATATATTAATATTGTATTGAAGATATATTTCTATAATTATTTTCTTTTCTTTTTCTACTTTGTTCTCTTTTTCTGGGGCAAATTCAAGGCAAACTGAGTAAAAAGTAAAAGTGGTAAAAGAATTCAGGACAGGAAGTAGTAAAGTCTTCCTCTGGAAAAATAAATCATTATGTTCACAGTTTGATTTCTATAAATAAATCTATAAATAAAACTGCCTGATGTTTTGGTCGTTGCTTTGGTGCTGGATTGAGGATTGTGGCTTTAAAGAACAAGCAGCTTAATTAAAGGCTGCAGAACTGAATAACGAGTCTCAGAATAAATTCCGTCATCCATCATTAAGCTTGTTAAAGTTTTAGTCGTCTGTCTTTTCCGTTTCCTCTCTGAATCAGTTTCATTAAGTTATGATTGTAAAATGTGAAAGAAAATGTGTAACTTCAGGTAAAATGCCCGACTCTTCTCTTTCTTTAACTCCTCCTCTGTTCCCGCCCCTTTACCTGTACAGGTGTTTGTCCATCACCTTCCATTTTCCCTGTTCATGTCACTAAATGTTTGATCCTTGTGATCTATTTCTCTGAATCTGGTTTCTTTGGATCTGGTTTCTGTGGATCTGCTTTCTTTTGGTTTCTCTGAATCTGGTTTCTTTGGATCTGGTTTCTTGTGCATGTGTTTCTCTGAATCTGGTTTCTTTGGATCTGGTACCTGTTGTTGTTAAATGTTCGTTAGTTTTTAATTAAGAGGTTTTGCTTCCTAAAGTCATTTTCACCATTTTACTTTTGCCACCTAAAAATCTGCAGAACAAAAAGATTTTGTTATTTTCCGCTTTTTTGTTTTGTTTAGATTTTGTTGTTTGCCGCAGCCAAGGCTCTCAGTAGTGTTAAATTTGCTACAACCCGGCCTTATAACTTGCAACGAGTTAAAGGCAATCT
>VXCM01009105.1:0-24441 GCA_014773175.1 Lucifuga dentata
ACACTTTAACAGCAGATAAAACAGTTAAAATGCACATTAACAGCAGTTAAAACAGATAAAAAACGCTTTAACAGCAGATAAAACAAACAAAAACATGGTCAAATGTGCTTTAACAGCAGATAAAAATGATAAAACATGATTTAACTGCAGATGAACCTCATAAAACACGCTTTAACAGCAGATAAAGCAGATAAAATACGCTCTAACGGCAGATAAAACAGATAAAACATGCTTTAACATCAGACAAAACAATAAAACACACTTTAACAGCAGATAAAACAGTTAAAACACACTTTAACAGTAGATAAAACAGCTAAAACACGCTTTAACAGCAGATAAAACAGATAAAACATGCTTTAACAGCAGATAAAACGTATAAAACACGCTTTAACAACAGATAAAACACGCTTTAACAGCAGATAAAATGGATAAAACACGCTTGAACAGCAGATAAAACAGACAAAAACATGCTATAACATTTTTTAACAGCAGATNAAACACGCTTGAACAGCAGATAAAACAGACAAAAACATGCTATAACATTTTTTAACAGCAGATAAAGCAGATAAAACATGCTTTAATGGCAGATAAAACAGTTAAAACATGTTTTAACATCAGACAAAACAATAAAACACACTTTAACAGCAGATAAAATGCTTCATCAGCAAATAAAACAAACACTTTAACGGCAGATAAATCATTTAAAACACGCTTCAACTGGAAGTACAACAGATAAAACATGCTTTAACAGCAAATAAAACATGATTTAACAGCAGGTAAAACAGATAAAACACGCTTTAACAACAGACAAAAAAGATAAAAAATGCTTTAACAGCAGACAAAATGGATAAAACACGCTTTAACAGCAGATAAAACAGATAAAACATGCTTTAACAGCAGATAAAACGTATAAAACACGCTTTAACAACAGATAAAACACGCTTTAACAGCAGATAAAATGGATAAAACACGCTTGAACAGCAGATAAAACAGACAAAAACATGCTATAACATTTTTTAACAGCAGATAAAGCAGATAAAACATGCTTTAATGGCAGATAAAACAGTTAAAACATGTTTTAACATCAGACAAAACAATAAAACACACTTTAACAGCAGATAAAATGCTTTATCAGCAAATAAAACAAACACTTTAACGGCAGATAAATCATTTAAAACACGCTTCAACTGGAAGTACAACAGATAAAACATGCTTTAACAGCAAATAAAACATGATTTAACAGCAGGTAAAACAGATAAAACACGCTTTAACAACAGACAAAAAAGATAAAAAATGCTTTAACAGCAGACAAAATGGATAAAACACGCTTTAACAGCAGATAAAACAGATAAAACATGCTTTAACAGCAGGTAAAACAGTTAAAACAAGCTTTAAATGCAGACAAAATAGATAAAACATTCTTTAACAGCATGTAAAACACATAAAACTTGCTTTAACTGCAGATGACAGTGAAAACACGCTTTAACTGCNAAATGCTTTAACAGCAGACAAAATGGATAAAACACGCTTTAACAGCAGATAAAACAGATAAAACATTCTGTAACAGCATGTAAAACACATAAAACTTGCTTTAACTGCAGATGACAGTGAAAACACGCTTTAACTGCAGACTAAACTCATAAAACATGTTATAACAGCAGACAAAACATAAAATACGCTTTAACAGCAGATACAACAGATAAAACACACCTTAATAGCAGATAAAACATTTAAAACACGCTTTAACAGCAGAGAAAAGGTAAAACACGCTTTAACAGCAGATGACACAGTTAAAACACGCTTTTACTGCAGATGAAACTCATAAAACATGCTTAAACAGCAGATAAAACGGATAAAACACGCTTTAACAGCAAACAAAACATAAAACACACTTTAACAGCAGATAACATAGATAAAACGCGTTTTAACAGCAAATAAAACAGTTAAAACACGCTTTAACAGCAGATGAAACACGCTTTAACAAGAGATAAAACGCTTTAACAGCAGATAAAACAGATAAAACATGCTAAAATATTCTTTAACAGCAGATAAAACAGATAAAACATGCTAAAACATTCTTTAACAGCAGATAAAACAGATAAAACACGCTTTAACAACAGATAAAACAGATAAAACACACTTTATCAGCAGATAAAACAGTGTGAAGCATGCCTTTTAAAAAGGAAACACCTGGTAATTACATTAATGGGACACTGGGATAATTTTGTTCGGAGAAGCTTTATGAATGACCTTTAATATGATGGCGCTTATTTGGTGTGACACTGAGGTTATCATGATTCCTTTTTATGGATCCAACCTATAACACCAACCACAAATGAGCTGAAACCTCTTTAAACTCTGCAGGTACTTCCACATCTTCCTGCTTTAGAACAGAAAACATTTTCCATGAGCTGTCTGAAGATGCTTATGCATGTTCATGATGATATTTTGGATACTCTGCGTATTGATGAGAGCTTCTTTGAGGCTGACTGAAAGTCTTTTTCCAGGGCCTCACCAAACACCTCCCACACCTGAGCTTCTGCTTCAGCACCACTGCAGCAGCAGTCTTCTTGGCCCTCTGATGCCCATCAGCTGCCTCAGGAGTCCTGAGGCAGCTGATGGGCATGTCTGGAAGCTCAACAGCTTCCCTTACCATCAGTGTCCACCAACACGTTCTTAGTTTGCTGCCGCAACAGGCATCGATGACCTTCTGACCATAGTACCGAGAAGCCGCTTCCACAATTGAAACTTTGAACGTGGACCATTTAGCTTCCATGTTCTGTGACTCAGTTGGCAGAACGGAGAAATTCCTCAGGAGGTGGGAGTTGAAAACCATATGAACTGGAGCTTCAACCAGATGCTCTCTGTTCACCCTCACCACCATTTTGGCTTTACCAGGTCTGTCCAGCAGCCTCCCCGCCATCTGATCCAACTCAGCACCAGGAGCTGATCAGTTGACAGCTCTGCTCCTCTCCTTACCAGAACACACGACCTGCCTGATGCCCTTACCCTGTGCCTGTACCTTGATACGATGACAAAGCCAATCATCCATCTTTGGCCTAAGGTGCTCTGATATCAAGTACATGTATGAGCAACCTCATGTTCCAACATGGTGCTCATTATGGACAATCCATGACTAGCACAGACGTCCAAAAGCAGAACACCAGGGGTGTGTGTGTGTGTGTGTGGTGTGTGTGAGGAACTCAGACGTGCAGCGCAGCAGGTGAAGCAGAGAGCCACCAGAACATGTGTGAGATCAGATCAAAATTCAGCATTTAAAAACTGATCAGCTGAGTGAGTTTATCTGTCAAAGTTATTGATCACTAACCATGAGGCAAATACAGTTTGAAACGTTGCCCAGATTTTATACCTCTGAAATTTACCACCAGAATGAAGCAGGTCTTAATGTTAGCGTGTGGGTTTTATGAATAGCTACTGCCACATGTAAATAAGGAGATATCACAGTAATGCCTAGTGCTAAAGCGCTAGCGCTGTTTAGCGTTAGCCTAGTAGGCTAACGCTAAAATATGTCACTAACAGGTGTTTATGAATGAGGAATGTGGTTACACCATATTTGCCCATAGTGATGCGGTAATTCATGCTGTATCGTTTATGAATCTGGGCCACTGTTCCTGCTACAGGTAGAACCTTTCTTACAAACAGTGAAACATCTTCAAGCAATGTCTCTGGTCCAGTGATTGACCTTTGACCTTCTAGACATCTTACCACCTGGATGGCTGAGATGAAACTTCACAGACAGAAAGAAATTACTCTAATGGACTAAATTTCCAGGAGCAAAATGAATCCTGGTTTATTGGTGAGAAATGAAGGAAAGTTCCTGAGCTCCTGAAAAAATTCCTTAATTTCTGAAAAAATTATTGAGTTCATAAAAATGTTCTTGAAAAAGTTCCTGACTGCCTGAAAAAGTTCCAGCAGTGTGAAAGGCTCTAATGACTTTGATGTCTATCAGCACTCTGCCCACAGTAGTGAGTCCAAGATGTCACCATATTCTAAAACAGATCCAAAATGTGGAACAAAGGTTTTCTTTTGTTATATCTATGAGCAGTGACTGATTTTGGACACAGTTCTGGATTTTGCTCAGAGTCTTTCTAGAGATCCTGCATGGACTCACTGCACAGGTTGTCTGTGGTCATGAAATAGTTCCAAAGCTAAGTGATGACCTCAGACAGAACTGCAGCTGTTGGAAGGTGTATTTTGTCACTTTTAGCAGTGCTCGGCATGGTTTCCCTTTTCAGTCACGTCAAGTTTAATGTCTCAGAGGGCTTTACAGACCCACACAACAGTTCCCAACCCAGCCAAGCTCTCTAAGAAGACGAGGAAAAACTCCTTAAAAAAAAAAAAAACATATCAGAAAGGAAAACAATGGAAGAAACCTTGTGAGAGGCAATTCAAAGACAGATTCCCTCTCCTTGAACGGCCAGGTGTGCCATAGGGAAACAGGAAGTTATAAAGACACAAAACAATGATATAAACAGCAAATAAGCCATGATCCTGTAAGAGGATCCAGAAAGATGTAATCACATGGAGTCATAGTCATGATGGGTTCAGGACGACTGTATGGACACTTCCCAGTCTGAGCTAAATGAGGCTAAACACTATGCTAGCTGCAAGTCATTCATGTCTGGCTCTTCTGAATGTTGGAAGGCATATTTAAGGTAAAGCAGACAACATGCCTGATTTTATTTTTTCCCTTTCTTTTCGTTTTCCTGTTATTTTTCAATTAGATCATGTCTCATGCACTTTAATGAAACGTCTTTGTCATCTCCATGCTAGATTTCCATGATTACCATGGTTGTCCTCTTCCTCTTTTGTCTTCTGCTCTTTTCTCTTTTCTTCCTCCCTCAGCTCTTTCTCCTCTTTCTTTTTCCACTCCTCCTCCTCCTCCTCCTCTTCCTGCTCCTGTTTCTCCTCATCCTGCTGCTTTTTCCCTCTTCCTGCCTGCTGCTGAGGCTGCCGCAGACTAACCTGGCTCTCAGGCTGCAGGGACCACCAGTTGTGTGTGAGGAACACATCACATCCTCCAAGCACACACACACACACACACACAACTGAGGGTTATTTCAGATCTTGAATTGTTACAGGTAGAGTTTAGGGGGTGTTAACGTTACATTCAGAGAACTGGAGTTTCCTGACAGAATGAGTGTCGGTTATTTACAGTGGGGTTGGGATTCATAAAGCACAATTTAACGTGTCGATACGGGCAAATATCATCACACAGCCATGTTCCCTCATTCATAAACATCTGGCTTAATCATTTGAAACAGTATTTCCTTATTTATATGTCAGGAAGGTGATTCATAAAATATGCCAGCACACAGAAATGAAGACCTGTTTCATTCTGGTGATAAATTTCAGTGGTAAAATCTGGGGCAACATTTTAAACTTTATTTGTGTCAAAAAATTTGATAGATTTTTAGTGATAGATATTTAGTGACTCTGTGTAGTTATGATTTTTTATGAATCCCCCCAAAGTGTCTAAAACTAGTGACCTTGTTGTTTGGCAGGTCAAGTTGAAGTAAAGCTGAGTTACTTGTCAGAATGACACGTGTGAAGCAGGTCGTTAACGTGTTACTTAACGACCTGCCTCAGAGTTTTCACAGAGAGTCAGGAAGGGTCACATCCCAGTGAGACAATCTTTCATTTCCAGATGAATACCTGTGATACGTTATCATTCCCCAGCCAAAAACCTCTGAGGCTACTTAAAGAGCAGTTCCACTGATTTACAGGTTTGTCAGTTTTAATAAAAATCAATGTGAAGACTGTAAGTCGCTAAAACACGCTTCATTTCATATTCCCAAATGCCATTGGGTGCATAGATGGAGCACACTTTCCTACTACTGCTCCTCTATCAAATTTCATTCATTAGTTTATTTGTCAGGGACAATGCTTATTGATCAACAGCAATAGCAGGAACCTGTAAATGAGCCAGAGTTAACCCAGAAGGCTAATTTTCATCTGCTGACCCTGGCCAGATGTTAAAAGGCAAAAAATGAAGTACATTTTATGTGAACATAAATTTCCAGCACAGCATTAATATGACATTTTTTTTGAGTTGAAAATTTAAGCTAAGTTGAAGCCAGACTGTCAGTGCTGCCCAGATTTACCTATGAGATTTACCATTACCATTATCATTAGTAGTAAAGTTCTCCAAAAAGTGGAACTAAAGTACCTAAAACAGTATCTAAAATCTCCTCATCTGATGTTGTAACCAGTACTTCAAGTGGACAACAAAGGTGCCAGTACTCTTTTTATCTGTGTGCTGGTCACCATTGGTTGGTGATCGGGTCGGGTCCGCGGGGTGGGGTGGGGGGGCGCTCCAAGAAAGTCTCCCTTATTTTCAAGGCTGAATGTTGACAGGTACAGAGTTCACAGAGATTTTTGTTTTATTTTATGTGTGGCCCTTTGACTGTGAGAATGACATTTTATTGGCCCCCATCAAAGTTGCCCATCCCTGATATATATAAATACATGGTTGCCCCCCTGATTTAATTCGTCTGGCTGCAACCTTTGCTGTTGTTTTCCTCTGCGTTGTTCTGCAGTAGAGTACAGAAGATTTACGAGAAGTTCCAGTACTCCCCAAAATGTCCTGGTACTCTGAAATGAAAATCACAGAGGTACCACTGCTTGTAAGACATCCATCCATCCATCCATCCACCTACCTATCTATCTGGTTTTTATGCTGACTCTCTCCTTTTCTTTAAAAAGGAAAAAAAAAAACATCCTCATATGCTGCATAAGCAGCATAAGCTTTTTTATGCTCACATACATTCGGAATCTCTTTATCTGACTCCAGTTTTTATCCAAAACAAATTCAGTGGGAAAAATGCAGCTTCTTTAGCACAGAGCTCTGAAGTTTGGAGGAAGGAAGTAAGCCACGTCAGAAAAAGCTGTGGCAAACACAAGCCCATAAACATTTCACATTTTCTTGTCTGATGTGCTGGACTGAACTAAATCCTGAAAATCAGACACATAAACTCTGCCTGCTTCATTGTTCTCATTAGAAGCCTGGATATGTTGCTCATTTACATACATTATGACACACTGATGTTATATGCTTACATTTCTCATTAAACTGGACATATTACCCAGATTTTCATGTTGATATTTTCATTTCACATTCATTTAAGATTGAAGCCAAAGCCTGCTCTGCTGTGATTATGAGTCATGAGATGGCAAAACATTGCCTCACAGGCCTCGTAAATTCATGCTGTAACATGTTGCAGAAGTAAAGGACCAATCAAAACAAAGCTTTCAGAGCCATTGAGGACATATGTTTGTCTTACTGAATACATTTTTATAGGCAGCAACCTCAACTTTTGACACTTTAACACATACTCCCTACAATATCACTCCATACACATGATGGAAAATAACTACAAGCAGAATATCTTTTTTTTTTTTTTTAACTTACTACAGATTCCACAACAATCCTTTTCTATTAAAGAATTAATCCTGATGAAAGCTTTGATACTGAGGTCTGCAGATTATCATGGTTTTTGGAATTGTAATTACTTGGTGCCTGTGTGAGGTTTGAAGCTGGAATTGGTGATGATGATGCAGTGAATCTCTGCTGTCATCAAAAGCTTTGGAGGCCACATCTGATCAGCTGATCCTGAACGAGGATGTGGTGCTTTGCCTGCAATATTCATTAAAACGTGTATCTCGGTTTGGTAATTAGCCAACCTGACTAAGTCATCTGAGCGATCTCAGTGATGAAGTTATGCCAGCCCATTGTTATTATGCTCAGGTAGCCTGTCTTACATATGCTTTGCCCAAAGAGAATGAATTAAACTGAGTCCAAAGTTCCTTTCCAACATTCAAATTTGTCAGGTATTACCTTATTTTTGTCTTCAGAGCAGCAGCCGAAACTTCCAAACAGCTAATCATTTACAGACCATGAGGGCAGAGAAATACAATGAGTGTATTTCACAAATTTTATGTTTTCAGAACACTGAAAGAAAGAAAGAAAGAAAGAAAGAAAGAAAGAAAGAAAGAAAGAAAGAAAGATTTCTAAATTTCTAAATGTAATTTATTTCCTTGAGCTGAAACAAGTGTTCCTGTTGTTATTTTGGAGACATAGATTTTTACTGGACAGTTGCTTGATTTACAGAATCTCTTACTGAATATAAATATGCAAATGAGCTGGTAACTACAGCTGCCAGCTCAGTGTAGCGGAGTAAAAAGTACATTATTGAAAAACTTGTGCTTTAATATACACTGTTGAATAAAATGCAGCAACATGTTTTCTCAGCATCAGATTTATGAGCTGTGAGCTCTCCCACAGCTGCAGCTGATTGTTGAACGTCATAAAAAAAATCTGTAATCCAACGACTGTAAGCAGCCGCCATCAATCTAGCATGCCACCAGCAAGCAGCTGTGACGGCCACGTCTCCCCTGAGTCTGAGTTCCCCAACGCCTGCAGCTACGGCTGTTACTGCCACACTATTTCATTTTACAGGAAAGAAAAATGTTAGCAGGGCTGTGTACTGTGAGCGGTGAACGCTCAACAGACAAAAGTGCAGCCTGCTCTCCCATCTACATTCATTTGTGTGCCAAGCTGCCAACAGAGAATTCTCTCTCTCTCTCTCTCTCTCTCTCTCTCTCTCTCTGTCCATTTCCCTTGATTGTAATGAAGCCAGTTAAATTCACTGTGAAAGCAAGCGCTGCCATCATAAACACCTGAGCATGTTCACCTGTCATAAATACATTAACCTGAGCAGAAAAGAGACACCTGCTGCAGGTAGAGAACCACATCCCTTCCAGCTCCAGCCGTGTACAAACAAGCCCTTCCTCAATATGCTTTTGCATCAGGAAGATAAAGAGGCAGCACTGTACTGACACACATGTGCGTGTGTGTGCACGTGTGTGTATTTTGCTCTACAAACAGGGTGGCAAAAAAATGACATATATCCAGTGATCAATAAATATCCTTTATAAATTTGGAGACATTTGACATCAGCTGGTTTACATGGAGGCACTTTGCTGAAAATATGGAGACTTCTGACAGCCAGTCAGATTCATCCTGTCACAGCTGATGATGATCTACAGCCAATTAGATTCATCTTGTCACAGCTGATGATGATCTACAGCCAATCAGATTCATCTTGTCACAGCTGATGATGATCTACGGCCAATCAGATTCATCCTGTCACAGCTGATCACATGATCTACTGATCTACACACATCTGCAGTAATAGTTTTACATATTTCATTGATGTTGGTAATATTTTGTAGCTCACCTTCCTCAGACCGCAGCAGGAGATTGTCCAGTTTAAAATATAACGCAAACATAACATATAATGCAAACATAACGCAATCATGCCCCTCCCCCACCACCAGAACATGGAAAAACGAAGATGTAAAAATGAAAAGATCTGTGCACATTCAAATTATTTTGTGCTCTTGCAAATAAAACACTATAACATGATGAGCATTTTATGTCAAGATCACAGACAGAGGTTTAAAGTTGTACGTGTTAGTACTACATTTTTAACTCAAAATTACTAAATGTTGCATTATAGCAAATTTAGCAAAGAAAGAACCAAAGCAGAAATGATGATGCTCTACAGCAGAGCATCATCATTAGGCTTGTTTGAGATGAAATGCGCCTCGCCTGGAAAACAGACGAGAGCAGGCGGCAGTAGCAGGGGGAGGAGCTAAAAGTTGGCTGTGAAGTCGGACACTACCTGTTGTTCACGGATCACGTGGGGACGGTGGCTGAAGATATCGTGTATGAGAAGGGATAGCTCTTGGGATTCATGAAAATTTAGATAAGATCTAAATTTTGATAACACAGGACACAGAACACTTATAATAATAATAATAATTAATAATAATAATAATAATTTAATAAAATAAATGTATAAAGCATTGTTGCATAGGAAGTCTTAGTTACTAAGATATTGTAATAGTAATCCATCCAACTTAGTCAACAATTATTGTATGATGTTCTGTGTGATAGGCCTACTGTAGACCTTAGGATATTCATTTGTCATATGTTTACATACGTGTTATTCATGACAGCCTCTAAATCCACGTAGAACATTCATGTCATGTTCAATTTGACCAACAGCCAAAATGTTCTCCCTCTACATAGGCTACAAATAATTGGTTTTCCTTCATTGACATTCTAGTTGTAATTATACTCAGTTCTTTGCAAAATCTTATTCTAATAACAATAAAATCTCTCGTTACCAAAGGAATTTGTGTCTTATCACACTATTTAAAAGTATTTAAGGTTCTGTTATTGTATCTGGCATTTTGGAAATAAATATTTTCTGCCTCTCTGGCTGGAAAAAGTTGCCATCACCATGTATTCTGTTAAACCCGTTAATGCCTGAGCGGCCCGTATCCGGGCCCGAACACTTCCGGTGTAGTGTTTGCGAAATTATATAATCACCATTTCTGAATNTGTTATTGTATCTGGCATTTTGGAAATAAATATTTTCTGCCTCTCTGGCTGGAAAAAGTTGCCATCACCATGTATTCTGTTAAACCCGTTAATGCCTGAGCGGCCCGTATCCGGGCCCGAACACTTCCGGTGTAGTGTTTGCGAAATTATATAATCACCATTTCTGAATAAAATGGAGATATATGAATATCTACAGAAAGCTTAGATTCTCCCGAACAAAATGAGACCAAGCACGACATTTTATGACCACGCAATCCCGAGATAAATGCAATTACAGCACAAGATAGCCTAGCTAAGCTATACGTAGCTCTGTCACTTCTTGATGATGTAATTTCTGAGGAGGGTCTAAATATTAAAATCATCTCTGTTATTGGATAGCAGAGGATTTAATTGATGGGTCATTGGTCCTATCAGCTTTTGCATAGCCATGGCAACAGGCATATGTTTCACGTGCATAATGTGTGTGCATAATATTTCACTGACAGTGCACTCAACCCTATGTCACGTTTGCGACATTATATAATCACCATTTCTCAATAAAATACAGATATATGAATATCTACAGAAAACTTAGATTCTCCCAAAACACAATGAGGCCAAGCATGACATTTTAAGACCACGCAATCCCGAGATAAATGTAACTAAAGCACAAGATAGCCTCCGAGCTAACGTTAGCTTGGAGGCTTGCGTTAGCTTCTCAATAACATCACTTCCTAGTTAGACTTGGATAGAAAAGATTGGATAGAATTTGATTGATGGATCAGTGGCCCAATCAGCTTTGGTTTATTAACAGCCAGTTTGTCTGTGTAAAAAAAAAAAAAAGTGCTCTCACCTTTTTGGACACCTTGGAGACAATTTGTCTCCAAAGCAGGGACAAAACAGGGAGACTAACAGTGCCAAATGCCATAACTTTTTTTCACTATGTTCAATCATTCTAAATCTTTCAGCATTTAGAGTTTACACATTTAGTAGCATCACAAAAGTTAATCCAAGGAGCTGGCTTGTTGTNTTTTTTTTTTTTTTTTTTTTTGTTTTGTTTTTATTGTCATTGTTGAACCTGAGAATCACTAAACTTGAAGCCAGGCCATTTTCCTGAACATTTAAAAGGGTTTCTGTTAGTTTGTACAAAGTAAATGACTCCCATTGTCATATGTTCAGAGTTATAACCTTCATTTTTGGGTACGAGATGTAGGTGGATACTGCTCAAAAAACACCTCAGGCAGTAATTGGTGTTAACAGAATAAACCTTCAAAATCAGACAAATAAATTCAGAATCTGTCCAATTCTTTTTTTTTTTTTTTTTTTNTTTTTTTTTTTTTTTTTTATTCTTTCATCATAAATTATACAAAACACTGTAAGAAATACAATAGCAAGAAAACAAACAAAATCTCTCCAATTCAAAAAAATGAAAAGTTTCTATAAAACGTCATACTGTTGTGTCAACGTCTAAACCAGGGGTCAGCAACCTTTACTATCAAAAGAGCCATTTTTGGAAGAAAAAAAAAAAATCTGTCTGGAGCCGCAAAACATATTTGATCCTTATAATGAAGGTAACACAGTCTACTAAGTCTAAATTAGCCTATCAACATTACTCATAGGTGGAAATGAGCATTCATTAAAATGTTTTACCACGTGACTACTCTGCAGTGGCTATTTATGATTATTTGGTAATTTAACTTTGCATTTCCATTACAATAATATGTTTTGTTGCATTTATGAAATTATAGAACTATAGATCTTCTCAAATTATTATTATTTTATTTTATTCTTTTAAATATTTCGTCAACTAAAATATGCATCATAGCCTGCATCTGCTGCCTGGTGCCCTCTTCCTCTTAATTTTGCCAAATCTCAATAGTGGTGCCTAGCATGGATGTATATATAAATGGCTAGTCTTGAGTCTCCCTAGCTATGGATTACTTACAACGATGATAAATTAAATGATAAATTAATAATAAATTAAAATTAAAATGTTAAAAAAAATAGCCATTGTTCATTTCCATACAATTCATTTCCATATAATTTTGTGTCAAAGCCACAGGGAGCCACAAGAGATGGGCAAAAGAGCCGCATGTGGCTCCGGAGCTGCAGCTTGCCTACCTACTGGTCTAAACCAATCAGCTGTTAGATCAGGCGTTTCCCATCATGCTGAGGCCGCGCAGTTGGTGGAGAGCAACTGCGGCGCCTGGCTCTAAAGTCTGCAGCCACCTTGATCTCAGAGGTTATTGTTGCTACGTTTGACTGACGTCAGAGCAAGTCGGGATCAAGTCGGACNCCTTGATCTCAGAGGTTATTGTTGCTACGTTTGACTGACGTCAGAGCAAGTCGGGATCAAGTCGGACAGAAATCTAACCGGGATGCATTGTGCGCTGATCACCAGTGATCGATTCTGCACAGGCCTGGCTCATCTCCAAATGTTTCTCCAAACGGATACTCAGCTCTGATTGGCTGGAAATTATGCATTATTTTCCGAATCCCTCCAAGTATTCACGATAACTTCCTGACATTAAATACCTCCAAGTGAAATGAAATCCAACCTTGGCATCATCAAAACTACAAAAACACTTGGAGATGTCTTCCTGCCTCCGTGTGAAAATAGATCACATGACAAGTGTGGAAATATGGAAACATTTTCTAGAATGATTATTTCTAGAATTGTAAAATTCTTCTGTTTTGTAGACTGTAATCAAATGTAGAAAATTGAGAATTCTTGTTTTTGTTTTTCTTCTTGTTTTACTATTTTGATATTTCTCAACAAAATTTTAAAAAAAGTTTTTTTCCCAACATTTTTTCTAGAATTAAGAGGGTTCTAAAATTGATCCATTTGGCTTAAACAGCAGAGAAAGCAGTAATGTAGAGTGGCTCTTAAACAGCAGCTCAGGAACCTGCTTATTTTCTCTGGGTTTTTCCTGGAACACTCCTGATAACAACTTAGCAGTGTTTTTGCTGATTAACGAACGAAGAGAAGCTTTATGAATGACTTTCAGGTAGTGCTGACTTAGCATGATGCTGATTAGTGTGATGCTGACTTAGCATGATGCTGGTTTAGCATGATGCTGATTTAGCATGATGCTGGTTTAGCATAGTACTGATTTAAGAACATGCTGATTTAGTGTGATGCTGGTTTAACATGGTACTGATATAGCATGATGCTGGTTTAGTGTGGTACTGATTTAGCATGATGCTGGTTTAACGTGGTACTGATTTAGCATGATGCTGGTTTAACGTGGTACTGATTTAGCATGATGCTGGTTTAGTGTGGTATTGATTTAGCGTGATGCTGGTTTAACGTGGTATTGATTTAGTGTGATGCTGGTTTAACATGGTACTGATTTAGCATGATGCTGGTTTAGCATGGTACTGATTTAAAGTCATGAAGGTTTAACGTGGTACTGATTTAGCATGATGCTTGTTTAATGTGGTACTGATTTAGCATGATGCTGGTTTAGTGTGGTACTGATTTAGCATGATGCTGGTTTAACATGGTACTGATTTAGCATGATGCTGGTTTAGTGTGGTACTGATTTAGCGCGATGCTGGTTTAATGTGGTACTGATTTAGCGTGATGCTGGTTTAGCAGTCTGTGCAAAAGAATTTTCACATAAATCTTTAAAAACTTCTATTATGTAATAGAAAACTGATTACACCTCTGCTTTTTGCAGATGATGTAGTTTTTTGGCTTCATCATGCTGTTACAAGATTGCAGTTGCAAGTGTCCTCCACAAAGTATTGGGACTCACCCTTAGGCACAGGGTGAGGGTTTGGGGCATAAGGAGGGAGTTTGGGTAGATCCCCTGCTCCTCCATGTCAAAAGGAGACAGCTGAGGTGGTTTGGGCACCTGTGGTCCAGTTGACATCCTGGCTACAGAGGTACTCCTGGTATGGCTAACTGGGAGGAGATGAAGGAACAGACTAAGATCACTGGAGTGATCATATATCCCGTCTGGTCTGGGAACATGTTGGAGTCTCCCTGGAAGAGGAGGTGGACGTTGCTATGTAGAGGGACATCTGGGTGACTTTGCTGAGCATGCTGTCTCCATGACCCGGACCTGTGGAGAGACAGAACAGTCTGTAGATCATTTTATTGTTCGGCTAAGTTTCCCCTTTAAGGTGTCACACACTTTGTAATTACCTTTAGTCATTTAATTATGCATGATTTTTTGCATTAATTATGAAATCATGTAATTCACATAATGTAATTCCACTCATGCATCGTATAGAGAAACATTTTGGTCCAGATGTTCAGCTATGATAATGACAGTGTGTTGATAAAGCAGCTCTAGGCTGTATTTAAAGAAAGTCTTTAAAAATCCAGCTGTCTCATCAGGTTACAGACACAGCTGGATCTCATGTCCACGCTGACGATCTTCTCTTTCTGTGTGGATGATTGTGGATGATTCACTACTTTATCCACCAACATCATGGGGGGGAGAGTTTTTCTGCTGCTGCAGAGTAATGCCAAGCATTTTTCATAACACATCTGATTTTTTTTGATGTTCCATATTTTTCAGTCATTGCTTTCAATTCATTCCGATATGAACTTCACTTAAAAAAACTTAAAACTTATACTTATTTTATAGGTCATTCGTCACCATGAACATCATGTCTGTCTTACTGTGGTGAAAAGCTTATGATCGCCAGAGTTGCCGTTGGGAACTGAGCTGTTAGCAGTGGACGGTTTTAAGGTAAAGGGAGGTGAATGATCCAAGCAACGCTCGATCTAACCAAGACTTCAACAGCAGAACAGGTGGAGGATCAAGGTTCAAAGTTCTAGTAATAGTGATAAAAGGTGACTCAGGAATTTCACAGACTTGCTACACCCCAACCAATGATCTGCACCTCCCCACGCTGGAACAGGAGCTGTGGATCACCACTTGGCCTTTTCCACCATCTTATGTCCAGAATCACCAGCAGGAGAAGACTCATGCTCCACTGGACTCATTGAGATATCTTTGATGATGATGATGATGATGCTCAAAGTTACATCATAAAGTACAAACAAGTGTAAGATAGTGACCGCATACTGTACAGTGACATCATTTAAATGTTGCTGTTAAAAGCCTTTTGTTATCTGGATTCTGCTGCACTGTGATTGGCTCTCAGTAAGCGGGTCGTTAGGTTGTTCACGTTTGCTCTTTGCTGCATTTATTATTACAGTTATTTATTTATTTATTAATATAGATATATAGTTATTCTTTAAATTAACTCGTAACTTTTTTGCAGGGCTGTTGCTGTTCACGTTTCAGGGGCACATTTACAGCAAGTGACAAGTCCTGAATCAAGATAACTTTATTAATGAGCACAAGCAAGAAGACAAGACAGGTTACATTTTCAGCTTATGGGTGGATTTTATCTNGTAAAAAAAAAAAAAGTGTTCACGAGATAAACTTTTACTCCACCACATGTGTGTGTGTGGTCTGGCAGATCGGACTGCATTCTGATTGTGATGCATTTTATGAGCATTTTTAACATCTTGCGTTGAAATGCACTTTTCTGTTTCTGGATAACGAATCTGTTTACCTATTGTACTTTCATGCCAACTCTAACTGGCATCAGAATGCCTAAAAATCTCTGCCTGACTGGAACCAAACAGCACGATGCAGTAATCCCTCATTACACCTTTCACACTGCAAACTTCATCATCCTGTTCATCCTTATTCCCATCCAGCGTTCCCACTGCTCCCAGCCCGCTTTACTGTTAGTTCCTCTGTGGCGGCTCTCAGCTGCTGGTGGATGGGTGGGGACAGGCGGGTGGGGGGTGGGCGTGCAGACTGAAAGGGGAGACCGGTTTGTCGTCTTGACCCTAATGTTCATCCAGAGGAAGTGGTCTGAAACCCATTCTGTCCTTCTTTTCTGTTTTCCCTCTACAGAGGTCCTTCTGCAGCGCCATGGTGGATGAGCTGCGGGTTTCCCTCAAGTGCCAGCGCCGACTCAAACACAAGCCCCCGCCGCCTGTCATGGTCAAAACAGAGGAGGTCATCAACATGCACACCTTCAACGACCGCAGACTGCCAGGAAAAGAGACCATGGCCTAATCACTTTATTTCTTTTTGTCTCTGCTGTAGTCAGGAGGCACGTAGTCACAGAGGGGAGGGGGAGGGGCGAGAGGGGGCGGGGNCGGGGTGTAGCGGGTGACAGTTATTCCAAGGGCAAGGCAGAGATGCTTGGGAGTCTTTTGACAAACTGTCATTCTCATTTCTTAATAATTAGCTAGGTGTAAGAGATTCAACAGTATTTCCTGTGGAAATATCTTGAGCCTGGGTGAAATTTCAGCAAGTTACCTCATCACTCTTACCGCCATGACACCACGCACAGGCGCCAGGATTTTCAAAAGACCAACCCAGGAGTTGAAGTGAGAGCATGGAGATTTAAGGAAGGAGCGGTCCCTTTGAAGAGATAAAGATTTGGACTCTTCAGTTCAAGTTGCTGCTGCTCAACTGGACTCCTTCCNACACACACACACACACACACACACACACACACACACACAGCAGCAGAGGCTAGTTGAGCAGCACTGAGAGACCTGGTGCTGCCTTCAAGTGGAACTCGTGAGGTCATATTATAGATATTGGAAGTCAAGTACACAATGTGCTCTGTGTTACGCTGTTGCTAGGTGACCAACAATAAAAACAGAAGTGACCTTGTTTTCTTTTCGTATATGGTAAATAGTGTTGTGTCTGCACTTCCACGTCGTGTCTGGGAACAGGAAGAGGATTTGATTTAATAAAAACACCTGCGTGCGTGACGACTCCTCAACTCAGAGCAATTAGAAAAATCCCACCTGGTAAAACAGTGAACACCACAGCTTCTTCCTGTGGAGTCTTCTTGTGAACACAATAAACACGACCACACTTGAAGGCACCATCAGTACAGATTACACAGAAACAGTAAATTGGAGACCAGGCAGGATCATTTGCAGCAGATTCAGCTTGTTTATTTTTAGGGGTTGTGAGAAAGTGAAAAGCCAGAAAATGAAGTGAGCTCATCTGCTGCCCAAACGGTACAGACAGGCATCACTGAGAAACATCCAAACCTGATATGCTATCATCCATCAGGCAATAAGTGGCATCCTTTTTTTTTTGTTTTTCAGAGCACTCACACTTTGTCTGTAACGTAGAGGGAAGTATTTTTAGAGGCAGATTATTCTGTGAAGTTTAAGCAGAGAATGTAGGTTTAGGGGCAATAAAGAAAGCTGTCCATGTTTTAACTAGCTGTCAATTAGTACCCCCATAAGACTTGTTGACTTTAATATGGTGATCCTCAGTGATCAAAATACACTGGAAAAACAGCATCCCACGATTTCAAAAAGCCACAGCTCTGACCTGTGGGGGCCGCCATTAATAAAATATCATAATGCACTTTGGGTTGATGACGTACGATGGCTGACCGCTCCATCCGCTGTCCCTAGCCTCATCAAATTCACCTGATGTTAAAGTCAAACCTTCTGAAGAGTGACGTCAGCGATTCTTCATCTTAGGCTTCTGTCAAAATGAAGTTTTAACGAAGCTTCATAAGAACAGGGAGGCGACGTCACGGCAGCTTTTCTCTCTAGATGCACTTCAATAGCAGGTTGTATTCAAATACACAAAATTTTACGAGAATATTTGGTCATTTTATAAACTTTAATCTTGTTGATCAGGTAAAATTATAAATTACCAGTAATCATGATGTAAAATGAAGTTTATGTATCCCAAACTAACATGTACCCTTTTTTTTTTTTTNTTTTTTTTTTTTTAACATAGCTAAATCAGTTAGCTAAATCAAATACATTTATATCTTCAATTCATGTGACATTAATACATCTTAACTGAGATAAACTGCCTGAACGTTCAGGTGAGCTTTGATTCTGATACCTGCCGACAGAACTCAGTAAGCGTCACGTTAGTGTGCGTTAGCACGTGTTAACATGTACCTTAAAACATATATGCATTAACAGTATCTTAACATGTAACACATACCTTAACACACGTTTTTGCATTAGCACACGTGTGCATTAACCTGTGCTGTATTGTCACAAAGTATTTTGCATTTAAGTTTGCTATTATGACCGTTTAACCTGATCAATGAGGATTAATAATTATCTCACCAAGGACATTATGTTTCACCTGCATCTGCTGGTTGGTTTGTCAAAAGGCGGGGCATAGCCCAGGAAGAACCAATCAGCTTTTGGTGCCAATCTGGATCCAGAGGTTGATCAGGAATTTGTTTAATTATTCTTTAACTTTAGGAGATAAGATGTTTTCCATGTCTGTGTCAGTTTCTTCTAAAGTAACACGCCTGTCAGAATGGAACAAATTCAGGCATATATATCCTACGATAGACTATCAATAAGTGTATTTTTTTTGTTTAGATTGAGATAAATGTTAAAAACTACAGTTTCTTATGACAAATAAAGCAATTAAGTCTGATCATATAATAGTGGTTTCTTGTCTTCGGCTCTTTTGGGGAGCAGGTGGTGGAATTAGGAAGAAGGTTGCAGGTTTGAAGCCCGTGGTCCTTTCTGCATGCTCCATGCTCTCCCCATCATACTTAGGATGGATCAAATAAACAGGAAGTGGGAATTTTACTACAGCAATGTGGACTCAATAATAAATTTTAAAAAACAACACACGATTAAAACTAGACAAACTCTGTCCAGGTGTGTTCAGGCTTGGTGAGGAATGAACTCATCTCTTAAACTGAGGAAATGATGAACAGTTTCAGTTTGATATAAATTGATGGTTTGATTCTTACCATGAACCGTGGAGCTCTTTACTCTGCCCCCGCCTGACAGATGTTAATGATTTGGTCGTTGCGTGATGTTTGATGCTCTGAGAAATGTCGCTCTGGCTCAAACTGAACAAATGACGCTTTAGCTAACGCACCGAAACCAAACCAGTTTCACTGTTCGACATCACGACCCAGAGGGCATTATGACATTTACGACAAACTAAAAGCTTTTTTCTGTTTGTTTGTTTTGTTTTGTTTTTTAAACGATGAACGTGCTTCATATGCATTCTCTGATGTGTTGATATAGTTGGTGATATATAAAATAATAAAGGCTACAAGTCATACCAGGCAGGTTTGCTTTTAAAGAAGAGTCACCCTTAATGCCAGCATGGAGGAACTTTTGATTGTTATGGACTCTAATATCACAGCAATCACTCAATACACAAATTATTTATTCAAATATTTATTGCTTTATTTATGAATTTTCTTATTTATATCTCAAAGGACTGGATTTTCACACCCCAACTCTGTACAGGCACACAGTTTCCTTTTCATTTTGCTCAGTGGAAACTTTCATTTTGTACTCCTGTGGCTTTTTCTGTTTTCTTTTTTTTTTTTTTTTTTTTNTTTTTTTTTTTTTTTTTTTGCAGCAAGCCTCACATTTACTTGTGCAAATACAGTTTCTAAGAAAAAGTGGTTTTGTACGAAAATAACTCAGAAATTTTGTAATGATTTTTATCAACACAAAACGCACCAAGAGTGTCAACCATGACAGATGGGTGGTGCTCCTGGCCATGGAGTTTCACACTCACATGCACACGCACACACACGCACACACACACACACACATCCTCCATGGAGATGACTCCCATTAACTGGGACTCTGACCTCTAACAGAAAGGAAGAGCGTTCTGGGAAAACATCAGCGATGACGTTTAGGAAAAGAAAAACTATTTTTATCATGTAAAGAAATCATATTAAAGAAAGATATTTTTACTTCACATGAAAGAAGAGTAATGACAAAATCAGTTAGAGCAAAGATAGTGCGCGCACACACACACACACACACACACACCCACAAAACCAGGAAGGGAGGAAGACTGCTGATGATTCTTATCATTTTACACCCTGACTGCAGAGAACTAGAATCCAGTGCTGAGCAATTGTGTAAATGGTTTTAAAAGGAAAAGATGTATTTAAAATAAAGAACATTTAACTAATTTTGAACTCGTTCTGAAATCTAAATGAAGTGCACAAGTTTAAAGAAAATAAAGTATTCACAACTTTCAGCTCATTTGCCTCTTTATTGAGTATGAGTGAACCTTAGCATGGATCAAAAAAAAAAACAAAAAAGGTTTTGGAACAGGATGATTAATATTTTACAAATATAGAATAAAAATGTCCCATACAGGCTGGTATTTGGGTCCCATTATGGTCCTATTCATTCTATTGGGTGATGCGTCAAACAACATCTGACGTGGGATTCATGGACTTATTTTCTCACTTGGAGGATCCAGATTTACCTGATGCAGCTCTGTTATCTAAGCGCACACACACATCCAAGAGCGCTCAGCCCATCTACAGCTTTTTGCTAAGCAAGTTGGCCGAGAAATAAAGAAGACCCAAGTGACTTGTACAGACGCCTTCCACAAAGCTGCCTGCATGAGATCTGTAAGACCTACTGGCCAAATAAGATCTCAAATGAGGAACTACACAAGCAGACCCACTCCCAGGACATGTCTCTCCACATTAATATCTGGAGACTAATATGACTCAGACACATCTGTAGAATGCCAAGCGATAGGATACCTAAGGTTTCCCCGGAATGGACACCGCCAGGCGATAGGAAGGGAAGAAGGCCAAAGGTCAGGGTACTGTAGTGCAAGCTAATGATGACCTCATGTCTTGGGTTGCCACCCGTCCAGTATAATACTGGATTGTCCTGGATTTCAAAGTAAAATGCTACATGCCGTATTGATTCAATACGTTTATCATGTATTTTCATGCACATCGTTTCATATATAACACTAGGTCGTCAACATGCTGAAAATAACATTCAAACCAGTTTTACAAGTGGAGCTGAGACGTGCAATTTACTGGAGCCAGTTCCGATTGCATGTTGCTGCGTGAGCGTGCACGTTACGTCAGCATCACTGACCGCCTCAGGAAGTGAAGCACCTCTCTGTTTTTTTAATATTTTCACAATGTCTGCAAATGTGCCCCGAAACGTAAGAGGTAATCAAGAGGTAGTCTGAGTAGGAGAAAGAATATGCTTTGAAGATTCAAAACCACCCCCCCCCCCCCCCCCCCCCCCCCCCCCCCCCCCCCCCCCCCCCNCCCAGAGCCCTACCTGTGGAGCCCTGCCTCCTGGGCTCGGGGGCCACCTCTTGTGCTTCCGTGTGTGGGAGGGGGTCTGCCTTGAGGTGTGCGCCTGGCCTCTGCTCTTCTGGTGGTCTGCTCATGCGCACAGGTCCTTTCCTGGCTCTTGGGCTCATACGTTGTCTTGGTTCTCCTCCGTCCCTGGAGCTCTGCATCTTCACTCAGCCTGCTGTCTCATCGCTGATTATCACGGTACTGTTTAGACAGAACACGGGACTTAGTTGGGCCACACGTGTGAGATTGTGTTTCAGGGATAAAATGTTAATGGAGATAACTTTTTAAGCTTATTTAATAGTGTTTATCTGGTCATCTGAATGCTAGCGATGGGCAGTTGAAGCCTCTTGAAGCGATGAGACATCTCCCTCATTGTGTCGGGAAAGAGTGGATGCTTCAGAGCATTTATTAGCTGTCACCAAATTAAGTTTTGAGATTTTTTCATGCCAGAAAGTAGCTGCTTATACTGATATATGGTCGACTGATTAAAATAATGCTGAATTAAAACATTTTTCAATGTTTTTGGAGCTCCGTCAGCAGCTCGCTGTGCTGGGGGCGGGATAGGAAGGAAGGCCCGCCCACAGCCAGGTGATTGACAGCTTGGCCCACAAAAAAATAAATACAGAAATATATCAGGAAATAAACAGAACAACATCTACGAAAAAGAATACAGAAATAAATATAAAAATACAAAAAAATTAAATGAAATTATATAAAAATAAATAAATAGATTTTGTTTTTTTAAATCTGGGGAAATTAATACAGAAATGTAAATGGGAAAAATGAATATATATATATATACAGAAATAAATAAATATATACAGAAATAAATGCACAAATATATTTGAAAATAAATAAAAACGCTCATAATTATTATTTTATGTATTTGTTAATTTGTCTTTATATTTCCACATTTATTTATATATTCTTTTATATATTCCTCTTTATATTTCCACATTTCTATATTCTTTTATTTATTCCTCCTTATATTTCCCACATTTATTTATTTATGCTTTTATTTATTTATTTGTTTTTAATTTTGGCACACTGGGTATTCCATACAGAATTACTCAAATTACTTATTACTTATCACTTATTACTTATTATTACTGCAGAATTACTCAAATTCTAAACTGATTTTGAGAAAACTTGGTGGTGGTGTGTGTGTGTCTGTGTGTGTGTGTGTGNGTGTGTGGGGGGGGGTAGCTCTAAAGCAGAATTAATGTTTCTTTGCTGATTTAGCATCAGTTTCTCTTTATTCTCTTTATGATCTGACAACAGCATTACCTGAACAGGACATCGGTGTGCTGATTAACATGAGAGAAGCTTTATGAATGAGCTTCAGCAATCAGGCTGCTTTTTTAGCATGATTGGTCTCGGCTTGTTCAGCAGGTGGAGGTGTGAGCTCTTATGAGTGTCCTTCTACTTCTTCCTGTGGGTAACTGGCCAGCCACAAACTATATAAACGGACTATTTGTTGTTATGAATTGGTTTTAAATGGGTTTGATTTATACTGTCATGAGGTCATGAACACTGTCATCTTTTCAGCACCGTGAATTCTCTCAAACCACCTGAGTCAGCAGCCTGGAACCTGACAAGGTCACCAAGCATCCCCTGATCTCCATTCAGGGTCTCTGATCAAAGCTGGAAATGAGTCAGCAGAATTATAGAGTCAGATTAAAGTGGCTGTGCTCTTTGCTCTGACCCTTAACGTGCTGAAAACCTGCAGCTCCAGATTGAATTAGACATGTGAAAGCACGGAGCTCCTATCTGCTCCACCTGTGGGTTTGGCTCTTTAATCATTAACCCTCCACTGCTTATTTATACCAGTTACAGCTTAAAAAAATAACTCAATCCAGTGAAACGACTTTATAATGCATTGATTGATTCTAGTTTGAGTTTTCATTGTAAAGGCCATGATTTTCCTTTTTCCACCCAAAATCATGTTATGACTGCTCTCTGGAGCTCAAAACCAGGCAAGACAATCCATGATATCACCATGGACTCTACGCTACACTTTGATTTATGCTGCATTCGACAGACCTTACAACTCAGATTTTTTTGACTTCTTACTTGGAAAAATGCGTTGGAACGTCATTTAAAGTCAGAGCTCCGGCTGGGAAACTAGGACAAAATGATCTACCCCGACTTACCGAGTATGACGTCACTCAACATGGCAGCGCCGTGGAAGTGAGCTTTGTGAATGGAAATGATCAGCTAAAAGGAGAAGAAAGTATTTTTTAAAGGTTGAAATATATCATCAAGTTAACTATCTATTTTGTATAATACCTGTTTGCTACTGATACATAAGTGTAAATAATTTCATAATATTACTTCTCTGCACAAATATCATTTTAAACAACACAACCAGACAGTCCTGTAGTCTAACTTTACTTTAGTTAGTATTTATTACGATGTTTAATTAATTTTACAGTATTTATTGGTGTTCAGCTATGCTTTTTTTTAAAATTACATTTGGCTGAAACGATTTGAGGTTAGAAGTTGGAAGTTACAACTGGGAAAATTTTGACTTCCAAGGTCTGTGAAGGCAGCATTAGGCCATGTCTCCATGCTACACTCTGATTTAGGCCACGCCTCCACTGTAAACTCTGATTTAGGCCACACCTCTCCATCAACGCACATAAAAACAGATACACACATATGTGCAGAGTTTGGAGTTGGATGATGTTGGCTAGATTGCTGTCAGAACTGATAATGTATTATTTTTGAAAAATATGGTTGAAATACGCTGTTTAATATGTTTAGTGAAAGCAGCATTCTGACCATATATGAGAAATATAAGCAGCTACTTTCTCATATGAAACTTAGTTTAGTAGAAAGTTTTGAGTTTGTCTACCTTCGCTGACCACTGGAACAGCCAATCAGCATAAGGCCACGCCCACTGGTCCTCAAATCCCCTAAGAAAT
>VXCM01009106.1:0-14349 GCA_014773175.1 Lucifuga dentata
CGTTGTCTTTACAGTATCTGTTCTGCAAGTTTTACAACTAAACGAGGGGACGAGAACAGCAGGGGAACTTGAGGAATTCCTGGATGCTCATCCATATGTTAATGTGAACGTGTATTGTGTCTGTGAAGGGGGGACAGTTAGGTGTCTGTGAAGGGGGAAGGTGATGTATGCGTGGCTTCAGCAGGCCTCCACGCAGATGCAGTCTGAAAACTGATTATTTCATCCCAGAAAAACATAATCATAGATTTATCAAACTGCAGTTGTTCCAGTAATGCTACAGGTGTTTATTCTTTCATGCTGATAACAATGTGGTCTCTGATTAACGAGTCTGTTAGCTGACCAAAGTTGCAAGATTGGCTCTTCAGTTTCAGATCCATGATAAACTCTTCTATTGGTTCTGTGTCGTTTTGACATCTAGTATGGAAGACAAACCTCTCGTGGGTTTCATTTTTTCTGGGTGTGAGGAACTTTTCAAATTCTTCTAGCACCTTCTCGTAGTCAGTTTTTTGCTCCTCTGTTAGCTGAAAGCTGTTTAAGACATCGATAGCATCCAAGCCGGCTACTGTGAGGAATAGCACAACTTTTTGTTCGCCACCCTTGTCAGCTGCTCCTATCGCCATGATGTACAGGGTGAATCGTTGCTTGAATCTTTCTTTTCCACTGCTCTTCCATATTGCCCGTTAACTTGAGCAGAGTCGGAGGCTTCAGTTGATCCATTTTTAAAGTGCTGTTTTCTCTGACATCAGCGTCATTGCTGCTATGTTAGCTTATTAGCTTTATCAAACTTGGCCTCTACTGCTTTTGCTAATTAGCTCGCCAGCTCTAGCAGTTAAACTTCATATCCGTTTCGAGTTAAGGCGAGTTCTGTCACTCCTGGTACCAAATTAAATTATCTTAAATACAGGATGTTTACTTCATCACGTTTATTAACTTTATATAAATCAACATAAAAAAGCCAGTGCGTATCACCAACCAGCATCTTCGAGAGAGAGCGAGAGCTTCCTGGTTCACAGGTCATGTGTCCAGTGCATTACGTGCTTACGTACAATATACCACAATTATGAAGATACAAAAAAAAAAAAGGNAAAAAAAAAAAAAGGCAAAACACGAACAACACACATAACATGGTGTTTACAACGAGTGTGATCCAACTTAAAATAGAAGGCCGCTGCACTGCTGACGACATGCAATTTTGACGTGCGTTATTTGTTCAGACATTTGTCTGAATGTCTATCTTGTCATTGTCTGTTTGTCTGCCTTGTCTACAATCAGCGTAAGGCCACGCCCACTGGCCCTCAAATCTCGTGATGAAGTCTCGTAATGAAATGTGCCATTATGAAAAACAGCGCTGTGAAATANCCTCAAATCTCGTGATGAAGTCTCGTAATGAAATGTGCCATTATGAAAAACAGCGCTGTGAAATAAGAGACTTTTGAAAAACGGGGGCACTATGAAATAAAAGTGTTATTATGAAATAAAAACGGTGTTGTGAAATAAGAAAGAGACATAAAAATGGGGCATTATGAAATAAAACTGTAATGAAATAAGATTTCATGATAAAAATGATTTTTGCATCGAGTTATTTATTTCATAATGTCGTTTTTATGCACACTGTTTCATTTTGGAGCATTTGGCATTCCATAGGGCTGGGACTGAGAATTTCAGTATGGCTTCAGGTCAGGTTCAGACTACAGGGCTCCAGTGTGTGATTCCGATGAGTTAACAGTTTGATCAGAGAGAACGTTGCTCCATCATTTCCTGCTTTCAGTGGTCTCAGTTAATGTAGGCCAATTAACGGTTATTAGAACGTCTATAAAGTGGAGTGATACGTATAGTTAAAAGTCTCAGTGCTGTTATACTTTAATATCAGCACTCCTGGAATGTCTCGTCCAATCAAAATGCTTGGTCAGAACTAACTGTTGTATAATATATGACATGACATACTCGAAATAAATACAGAATAACTTACACTGACACTTTTTTTATGGTCCTACAGGTGCTCTGGGTCATGACGTCATCAGAAATTCTGACCACAAAAATGTGCAGATGAAGTAGATTGTCTTAAAAAAATAAGTTGGTATATAAATTAATAAATATATATAATTTAAAATATAACATATTTACAATAAAAAAAACAACTTACTGAGCAGTACAGAAGCCATTTGGTGACATTTGTGAAGAAAATGATGCATGGCCACACATTACTATGCTTGCGAACAACATAATGTAGGGGTTATCTTGTTTGCATTATTGTTGTTCGCCATGACATATTAATGCGTGGGAACAAGATACTTAACTCGTGACCACAACTTACTACAGCGTGGGAACAAGTTAATTACAGTATAAACAGAGACCGTAGAATAGCTAAATGCACCTAGAAATTGATTGCGCACTTGTTCTGAATGTTATGGTAACCACTTTGAAATAGCTGGCAGCTGTTGGAAATTGATCGTTTGCGAGTTTATTACACAATGTTTGTCATAACCGACAACAAAGTGTTTCAGAAGAAGACAGATTAATTGCAAACATTTATGGGCCATGAAAGTATGTTCTTTATGATTATAATTAAGACATTTTCACGCATTAGTAAATCGTGGTTGCGCTTTTTCCCCACAAATGTTACCACCGGGCTTCCGTAGAGCAGAGCTTCATCCCAGCAACGTTCAACGCCAGCTTTCGCCTTATTTCACAAAACGTCTAATTTAAAGAAAGATGTTAAATATAACTTCTTGTTTTCACACGCAGTTTTGTGAAAACTGCGTGTGAAAACAAGAAAAAAAGGAAAAAAAGAACGAATTGATATTTTGAAAACCTAAGGATCCGTTAAGTCTCGGGGAAAGAAAAGCACTCCTGACTTTTTTTTTTTTTACACAACTTTATTAATCATTGATTTTTTTTTTTTTTACATTCATGCAGTCCCCCATTCAGTCCCACTCCCAAGGAAGACCGTGATGCATTATGTAAAGCAAAGTATGGAAGTATTTATTTCTCTCCAAAAATAACAAACAAAACTATTTAGAATGACCTTAAACTTCCCCAAAACCCCCAAAAAAAGAAACTCAAATCCTCATCTCCAAACCAAAAACGGGAGAAAAAAAAAGTGCATGAACGAAACAAGCTTGTCTTGTGTCAGACAGTCTGGTTTCTCTCTCTCTCTCTCTCTGTGTGTGTGTGTGTGTGTGTGTGTGTGTCAGGTNTCTGGTTTCTCTCTCTCTCTCTCTCTGTGTGTGTGTGTGTGTGTGTGTGTGTGTCAGGTGAGGCTCCAAATGACGGTGAGCATGGCCATGAGGCCGTTGAGGACAGCAACACAGTAACCCATGTGGTAGCCATGTCTGGTTACATGCCTAAAAGAAAGATACACACACACAGCCATTATTTCCTATTTTTAAAGGACAATACCATTGATTTTGCATGTTTAAGCCCAATATATACAGTATATACACACATATATATACTGTATACATATATATATATGTATACAGGCAGTCCCCGACTTACGAACGTCCAACTTACTAACAACCCGTACTTACGAACCGACCGCCATAAAGCCTATTAAATTAAAAATTCAAGTTACGTACAATGATTCGTAATAATGAACAGTGCCCTACTTTACGAAGCACGTCAAAACGTGCACTGTCAGCAGTGCACCGCTGCTGCATAATTATTATTATTACTGTACTGTAATGTATTATTATGTTTACAATGTTTTAGGATATCTGGAAGTGTTTCTTTAATGTTTCTTATGCATAGAAAGGTAAAATATATACGCTAGATATGCACCTTACATAACTGTTCTGACATACAAATCCGACTTACGAACAACCGTAGGAACGGCACTCATTCGTAGCCCGGGCACTGCCTGTATATGTATATATATATATATATATATGGTATCCCAAAAAAATGTATACACACTCAGAATGATTATAAATACATTGTTTATTAAGATATATCCAGATTTTATAATCCAAGTTAAAGAAGACAAGTGTAGAATCTTTTGCTTAGTCTTGCTTCAAATCAATTGCACCTGTAAAAAAAGACAGTTTGAGTGAGTTATAATCATTCAAAGTGTGTTTATATTTTTTGGGGGTGTATATATAGCTAGCTAGCTAGATAGATAGATAAAATCAACTTGTAGAGACTTGAAACACGCTTGAAATAAATAATCCATCACAGAAAATGCAATTTCTATTAAATTATTTTGTCAAAGTAACTTTATTTAGCAGATCCAATACGGAGCGACACGGAAGAAAATCTGCGTCTCTGCCAGGGAATATAGTGACTTTTAATGAGAAATTAAAAACAATCGTGCCTTCTACAATCTCACGTAAACGTTAGCAGGCTAAACACTGAATGTTCAGGCAGGTGTATCACCAAAGGATTTGGCAAAATAACACAAAAACTAAAATATGGTTTTATGTTTTGGAAGATTGTTGGCAGCAATGTAACGAGTATATATTGCGTATATATAATATAGATAACATGTAACCTAGTACATATCGGGAGCAAACATACAAAATCGCTGGTATGCCCCTTTAAAAATAAACTCCAGAAAGGTGCCACCACCGAAAAATAGTAAAAGGAAATCACGTCGTTTCTAATTGAAGGGTTGAGGGGTTTTTGTGCTTTAATATCAAGCCAAAGGAAAGGAATGAAAAGCAGGAGAACGCAAGGAAGGAAAGGAGTGAAAATGTCTCCTATTTCTCATCGTAGCGTGTTACCTGAGGCGGGACAGCATCTGCGGCAGCGGGAACTGCAAGCTGGGCTGGTAGGAGTCGAGGTAGGTCAGAGTCCACGAGAAAATGCAGCAGATGAACCCGACCGACACTGATGACATCAGGATACTCCAGAAACCTGAGCATGCACACACACACACGCACACAAACACACACGTTTTTACATTTGAGCCCAACAACCTACAACCTGCATACATGTTACATTAGGCTATGTTCACATTACACACTGAAGTGACTCAGATCTGATTTTCTCACAGCAGTGTGAACAAACCAGATCTGATTTTTTCATATTAGATCTGGACCACTTGCATATGTGATCCTACATCTGATCCATATCTGATCTCTGGCCATGAAACCGCCGTCTGACCACTCAGATCGGAATTTATGTGTTTTTTTTTAACATTTCACTTCTCTGCACATATCACATCTCGTCCTCATTCAGTGCCGGCACCTCATCGCAGCCTGGTAAAAATAAATATGGAGGAGAGCAACAACAGCGACGAGGGTCAGTGGAGAGATGAAGAGGTTTTAAATTTGTTGAATATAGATAGACATTATGAAGTTTTCAGTGAACTGTTCTCTGTGAACTTGTGAACGTGGCGGTCCCACCATAGAGCTCCGCCCTCGTACCCACACACTGACACTAATGCAGAGGTTGAACCAGCCGGCTCCACAGTCACCACCAGTAAAATTACACATCTCATTTCCGCTTGTAAAACTGGTTTGAATGTTATTTTCAGCTGAAGACCTAGTGTTATATGTGAAACGACATGCACGAAAATATGGGACAAACTAGGCTTGTTTGAGATGAACTGCGCCTCACCTGGAAAACAGACGAGAGCAGGAGGCATCAGCAGGGGGAGGAGCTAAAAGTCAGCTGTGAAGTTGGACACAGTCTGCTACCCGTTGTTCACAGATCACGTGTGGACAACAGCTGAAGATATCGTGTATGAGAAGGGATAGTGCTGGGGATTCATGAAAATTTAGATAAGATCTAAATTCTGATAACACAGGACACAGAACATTTAAAATAATAATAATAATAATAATAATATTAATAATAATAATTTAATAAAATAAATGTATAAAGCATTGTTGCATGGGAAGTCTTAGTTACTAAGATATTGTAATAGTAATCCATCCAACTTAGTCAACAATTATTGTATGATGTTCTGTGTGATAGGCCTACTGTAGACCTTAGGTATTCATTTGTCATGTTTACATACGTGTTATTCATGACAGCCTCTGAATCCACGTAGAACATTCATGTCATGTTCAATTTGATCAATAGCCAAAATGTTCTCACTTCTACATAGGCTACAAATAATTGGTTTTCATTCACTGACATTCTAGATGTAATTATACTCAGTTCTTTGCAAAATGTTATTCTAATAACAATAAAATCTACCAAAGGAAAATTACCAAAAAATTAAAATTACCAAAGGAATTTGTGTCTTATCACACTATTTAAAAGTATTTAAGGTTCTGTTATATCTGGAATTTTGGAAATAAATACTTTCTGCCTCTCTGGCTGGAAATATTTGCCGTCTCCATGTAATTCTGTTACCAGAATAAACCTTCAAAATCAGACAAAATCAGAATCTGTCCAGTTCTTTTTTCTTTTTTTATTCTTTCATCATAAATTGTATAAAACGCTGTAAGAGATACAATAGCAAGAAAACAACAAACAGAAACTCTCCAATTCAAAAATATGAAAAGTTTCTATAAAACCTCATACTGTTGTACCAACATCTAAACCAATCAGCTGTTAGATCAGATGAGAGCCAGGCGTTTCCCATCATGCCCTGAGGCTGTGCAGTCGGTGGAGAGCAACTGCGGCACCTGGCTCCAAAGTCTGCAGCCGCCTTGATCTCAGAGGTTATCGTTGCTACGTTTGATGTCGGAGCGAGTCGGGATCAAGTTGGACAGAAATCTAACCAGCATGCAATGTGCGCCGATCGCCGGTGATCAATTCTGCACAGGCCTGGCTCATCTCAAACGAGCCTAGTGTTAATGTGCAGCTTACATTTTAGTTACATCTGTGCATACGTGGCAGATTAGGAGCTCAACATGTTCACGCTGGTGTCGGATACACGTCACTTACAAACATGCATGTGAACCATCAACACAAAAAGATCAGATCTGATTTTTTTTTAAAAATCAGAATTGAGCGTTAAAACCTGGAATGTGAACATAGCTTTACTGACAAACATATCTGAAAACATAGTACTGGAGCGGTAAATTTTAGCATTGTTTTTCCTACCTTCCAGACAAATAATGATTTCAATTCATTATTGTCCGATATTAAAAGCTGTAGAGATTGAACTGCATAAAGCTTTTTTTTTTTGTTTGGTCAAAGTTACATGAATTTAACCGGGTTAAAGATGGAGGCAATAAAAAGGTGAAGAAACCGGAAAATATCATGTTTTATTGATGCCAAAAAGGTGAAAAAAATCCCCAAAAAGTGTTCAAAAACATATTACAGTGCAACACAATACCAAAAAATACAAACAAACTTACCATTTTAAGCATCGACACAGCAAATTAATGAATGAAAATAAACACTCCGTAAAAAAAATGACATGGAATTCATTGGCACATAAATTCTCGCTAACATTCACAAATAATAATCTGTAAAAAAAAAAAAAAAAAAAACTTTATCACAGAAAATAATATCCCTTATTTTGAAGCCTTAATAAAGAAAAATAAAACTGTTATTAGCTTGATTAGTGATCTGTGTGGAAACGGGCATCCCGTCTATAAAATAAATAAAAACAATTTTAAAAAATGCAGCGTAACAGTGGATGCGTTTTGCTGTTAGCATTATCTTAGTGGCATTATCTTACCACACAGCTTGTGACAAGCAACGAATACAGTACAATAAAGGCAGAATATTTTTGCCGGCAATACCTACGTATTAAAACGTTGAAACATTATGTAAAGAAAACTTATGCCTCCGCCACGGAATATAGTCCCAAAAGAATGTTGTTTTGACAAATTAAAAAGGAGCGTACCTTCTACAGTGGTGTGAAAGTGTTAGCAGGTAAAACGTTTAATTTTTTAAGGTGGGCGTTTCACCGAAAAATTTGATATTTGATAAATAAAAAAATACAGTTTTCGACCATCAGCGGAAATACGGTAAAAGTGAAGAATTTAAAGATGATCAGTCATGATTTGAAGTTTATATTTTTGTATTTGATGGAGATCCCCCACCCCAAAAGAAGTGGTACTCACCCAGCATCCTGCTCTCCATCCCGTCTTCTCCTCTCACCCTTTCTGCTCGCAGCTCTGAGAGAGTCGCCGCCAACCAGAAAACAAATATTCAGACAAACAATCAAATCATTACATGTGCTTTACGTACGTTTTTTTTCATCTTTCTTTTGCTGGTTTGACGCCATCATGTGATCACCAGCGTTTGTTAGCTTGTTAGCAGGATATCGAAAAAAAAGTGAAGGGCGGATTTAAATTCAAGTGGGGGATGGATAGAAAATGTGAAGAGGAAGAAGCAATTAAATTTTGGAGGTGAAATTACACGAATTGACCTCATGGTGGCGCTAACCACTTTTACATTTTAGCCTGGAACTTCTGAACTGTAACTCCTAGATTCAAATTTTTTTTTTTCCTGGATTTCTTGGCTTGAAACATTATTGTCAATTAGATGCAATACACAATCAATACTATTTATGACTCAAAATTTCTTAAACGATACATTTTTTCAACATGAACCCATTTGTACATTTAATCAGTGACCAATATGACGCATTTTAGAAGTTGAATGAAATTTCTACCTTTTGTAGTTTTTGAGATATAAACACAATGGTTGTCTAGGGGATATCAATAACAACAGATAGCACACTTCTACAAAGCATTCTACATGTATTGACATATGACTTTTCTTGGTATGTTAAAGTATGTAGGAAGAGATACAGGACAAACGTCATTTTTTTAAAAAAGCAAGTTTTTTTTGGAATAGTCCTTTAAGTATGTACAATTATGCAGATTTTATGAAAAAGCAGGACGCAGCATAAAATTACGCCCGTATTGATGTATGAACGTGTAGCATGAACGGTATGGATGAGCAAAAAAAAAAAGACGGTAGGAAGAAGAAGAAGAAGAAGAAGAAGAAGAAGAAGAAAAAGAAGAAGTATGCAAGAGAACAGAAAAAACAACTTCATATCAGTAACTTCACCAAATAGATTTAACAATGCACGCGGGCACGCGCACACACAAGGCGCGCGCCTACCTTTGATGACAGGGTAGAAGAGCGCGCAGAAAGCGCCGACAGCGGCCATCAGCGCGGCGGAGCCCAGCACGGACAGCACCAAACCCGGCCACGGTTTGGAGCTGTTCCCGCTGCTCCCACCGGCTCCTCCGGAGCTCAGGCTCATCCCCAGCGAAGAGAGCCCGAAACTTTCCCCGAAATCTGCCCTATCTGCCACCGCCTTCCTCGGCATTCCGTCACGCTTTCATTTAGAATTACAACTACTTAACTATTAAATTAATTAAGTACCGCACTACGGCGTCTTTACTTCTCAGTTAGACTTTGTTTGGGTCTGCTTGATTCAGAAAATACAGAATCCTTCCGTATAATTCCGTAAACAAAAATTTTTTCTTCTTCTTCTTCTTCTTCTTCTCCGTTTGATTTTGCGGAAGCTGGTCGTGTGACGCATTACCGGCATCTTCTGCGGAGTTTTTTTTTTTGTAACAAACTTTATTTATTTAAATGCGCAATACAAACTAGCGAACGTGACCGCAAAGAACATTGCACACTGCATTCCAAACTGATGGAGAAACAAGTAGAGAATATCAAAAGCAGAAAGGGAAATATAGTTACAGAGTGTAACCAAATGTCATTCATGACGCGCCATGCTTAGTCTTTTTAAGTCACTTATTAGTGACTAGTTCAGCTTTGTAAATATCTGTATTGTTGTTTTTGTACTTCTGTTTTATATGTGTGTATGTGTGTATGTCTGTATGTCTTTTTTTATGGACCCGAGTCTGAAATAAAGTTACTAGTGCTACTACTACAACTATATAGTCCATAAATTATGTTATCACGTTTATAGATATCACAGTTGTGTATTCTTTATTTAGTTATTGACTTTTTTATAATGAATTGAGCATTGTATAAAGGTTGGAACATTGTGGCAAAGGCTGTAATATCCTTAAAGGACCATACTGGTGATTTTACATGTTTCAGCCTGATAAACTCTATGTTATACACATTACGTTACTGACAACCATTTCCCAAAACATAATAACTGTATTTGAGTTTTCCTGTTATTTCACCTAATCTACTAATCTTTCAAAAATCAAATGTTCAAAATCAATGTAATTTGCAACTGTTTTATTTCAAAGTTAATCTTCTAAATGAGTGTATGGTTTGACCAACAGAGATTTCTCCTCTCTCAAGTTGATACAGCCACCTTAAAATTCAGTTTTTCAGCTGCAACACTTATGCACAATTGTAGAAGAGACAGCCATTTTAAATTTCTCAGTAAACACAGTTTTCTCCTGGGACTATGCTTGTTTGGATCAGATGATGACATATCTGGATGATTTTTTTATGCAACAAATGGAACTTCTATGAAACTGCAATAAAATCATTCCAGCAATGTTTGCAGGATCAAGTCAGAAGGAGATTATGTTGGAAAATAAATAAATGCAATATTTTGTTGTTAGGCTCGGAACTTATCAGTCAGTACTATTGCTAAATTTTCAAATCAACCAAATCAATATTTTACATCTTTTAGCACAAATAGCAATGGTATCTACTTTAAATACCGGACAGGTCCAGACTAGAAATGAAATAAATATTTTATCTGTACGATATTTGAGTTTTAACATTTTAAGAAGTATTTACCTTAGTTTGTATATAGATTTTTTAAACATTCATACATGACACATAAAGCAGGTTTTCCATCAACTTCAGTTTTATTATGGATTGCCATCGGGAGAGGCCTTTTCCCGGTGGGCCGCAGCCATCGGTGGGCCGGCCAGTGGTGATGGGCCAGTGACCTTTGCACTGCACAATGTAATATTAATTAAAATCGCCCCCACCTCCGGCATCATTGGCATCTTCGTCTGGATCCCAATCTGACTCTGTTATGGGGTTTAGATTTTGCATCCCTACATGTTTGTGTGTGTGTGTGTGTGTGTGGTAAACAGCTCTTTCTAAGTGGAAAATTGAACATTTTGTCACCATGAAACATATTTTGACATCATGTCTATGTCTACCAAACAATAAAATGAGAGGTCAGAGAGGACCATTTGAAACTGAAACCATCTTCAATAATAACAGATAAACTTCACATTTATAACATTTGTAAAGTTTTATTTTTATGTGTACATAATATCACTCAAACTATATGTTACTTGTGCTCTGTTTTAATGTATTCTGTTTTTAAAAATTTCAACTCCATAGCAGTTTAATTTATATTACTGGAAAGATACAATAAAACAAGATGATTTTCACATTAAAAAAAAAAACAAAATGAGGTATCTGGCTTCGCAAATGAACCCTTCAACTGGAAGCTGATTTATCAGTTTATTGGTTATAGTGGCGTTATGAAACTTAATATTCAGTTTTTATTATAACCTCATATCAGAGTCATTTCACTCTTTGTTTTTATATATGGTAGGAAGATTACAAAAACATGTTTATACATAATTATTCACAGTCATAGTTACCTTTGTATTTGTAATTCCTCCTTTGGCCTCTAGAGGGCGCACATTGCGGGTATCATGCATTTATTTTGACAGGCGCATGCGTACGGCGTCAACCTAAACGCATACTTTTATTGTGAAAAGATGGGCGGAAGAGGTGTTGACGCAGATCGTTGCTGTCAACAAACTGATCGGGTCTGACAGAAAGACAGAAAAGACAGAAAGACAGACACGTCGAGCATTTTGGCCTATTTACGGTAAATACCCGCATCTTTCTTGCTGTAGTGTAACTTTGGTGCTGTAGGATAAAAGTGAATAATTAAGACAGCAGCGCGGCGGTCGTGTGAGATTGGTACTTTAGCCGCACAGGGCTAATTTGTAGCGGTAACATTGATTTCTTAGCTAAGCGTCAGCTTTCACCTGAACCGGTACATTTTCAGTGGAAATATTCGTTTAAAACGTCATTTATGACTGCAGACATAAAGCTAAATATAAACACACAGGCTTGCTAAGATAGTTTGCTAACGTAGCTGTGCTGGCTTTTGCATTACTCTCAGCTAATGTAAGTTAGCCTGTTTGGCTATATTGCTTTCCTAATTTGACAGTTAATTAGCTTCAGTTGTTTTACTTTAACTTGGTTAGCATCTACTCGGTTACCTGGCTGCTCACCTGCTGCTTTTTTCAGCAAACGTGTCTATGTCTAACCACTTGTTAGCTCTCATGTTTCCTATTTGAGTACAGACTTCTACGCTAAACTCCATTCAGAAACCCGTCAGTTTAGTATGTCCTAGCTTGATTGCAAATACATAAGAGTCTAACACAATTTAACATTTTCTTCAAAATCAGCAGGTTCTACACGTAAATTCGGCATAAATTAAACTCATTATAGTACTGTCATTAAGAATTTCATTTAAATATTTTGGTGGTCTGAAAGCCACTCAGCTCCTTTCAGATGAAATTGGTGAAACAGTCAATGCGTCTTTCTGCAGCAGTTTTGATATCAATGAAACGCACTGAAGCCAGTTTTAACCTTTGAACCATAAGGCTGAAACACAAGATGAAGACCAGATAATGACTTGCACGTTTAGAACAAAAACCAGAGTATAATAGTTTGAAATGAGATAATACTGGAAATCTTGTGCTTGCTTTCCTCTGCAGATATTTTTATTTTTATATATTCTGGGCTTTCCATCCCACCAGTTTTACATACTATAAAAACTATGTGACTTTATGGTAAATTAAGACATAAAATGTGTGATCTCCCATCATATTAAAAGAAAAAAAAAAAGCTGTCCTCGACTGAACTGGCCTTCAACATCTTGTTTCAGCAGAAAAGCCATTCAACTTTGGAAGCGAAACGTCATTCAAATGTTATTTCTTTGTGGCTTTAAAATAAATGATGATTTGGCCTTTCTCACGATGGGTGCTTGTAGCAGCAGAATAAGAAAAAATAAGCCGCCACAGTATTGGTAGAGTTAAATGGAATGCAACCATTATTATTATTAGTATTTACTAACCTGTTAAAATGTTTAACAGGTTAAACATGAGACAGCTTTATAGTTACTTCTGTAACCAAGGTAAAAGGATGGGTTCTTGCATCATCAGAAATACTGTGATAGGTCAAAGGTTGGCTGCATTTACAGGAGATGGATGCTCACCTTCCATCTTGGGTGATTTATCGAACATCAAATGTGAATAACAGAAGCGGTTTATTTTCAGAGGGCAACTGCATGTGATGTTAGAGATAAATCTGCTGTTATGGTCTATCCAGTGCGGTCAATTAGCTTCATAGGTCTGAGGCGCGTATTGTGAACATGCGACATTCACTTTGAACTGCTCCAGTATCCAGTGGCATGCTGCCTTAAAACTGATGTAACGTGGAAAAAAAAAAAGATGGAGTGATGTGCGTTGAGCACCCAGCCTCGCTCTGTGGTAACAGGATTAGAACCATTCTCACGGTTCTCCGCAGTACAGTTTCTATTCCCTTTTGCTGTTGTGAGGAACCAATTCCCAAACCCTGGAGGAGAATTTCACTAATCTGCTTTCCTCTGCTCTTCTGTGCTTTGACGGGGGGGGGCAGGCATGTTAACTGCTCATATGTAGATGCAGCTACAGCAAAATTCAATCCTGAAACATCCACCCTTGTGACAGCTGTTGTGGCCGGCTGTGGTTGGAGGATGCTGCACTGCACCACTGCAGTGCAAACCAGCACTTTGGCTGCTGGTGAACAAGACGCCTGACTGGCTCATTCTAAGTATCAGTATCTATCTATTCCGACCTTTCAATTTGGCTAAATTCTGGAAATGTTTGTTAGGGTTACGTCTTCTAAATTACATTATTGTGTAAAAGACAGTGAAGAGGTTCTTTCTAAATCTATGAAGAAAACTTACTGAGTGTATTAAAGGAAACGGGTACGGGCTGACCTTTGACCTTTGGGCTCTGATGCTCTTTGACCTCCACATGAAGCTTTGTGTAGCCGTCTCATTAACGTGTTGTTGTGTTTCTCAGCGTTCCCGTGATTCCAGCATTTGAAGCATGTTCCTAAATCCTTCGTTGTCACAGCGACACTGTAAGGATGCATATCCTTCATTTTTTTTTTCTTTTTTTTTCTGTCTGCATATATTGTCGTGGTATATGCCAAGATTGGCACAACCATTTTTTATATATATGCAATTTAATCTAGCAACAGACAGATAATACTGTATATAGTGCGTAGGTGAATGTGTGTGTGTGTGTGTGTGTGACCTTCACCTGCCCTCCTTGACCAACCTATTACACTTTATTTAAAACTAACAAACAATTTCTATCAAGGAGGGCTAAACACCTGAACAATAAGACAAAGACAAAAACACACAGAGTAGTAACCAGTAATAACCAGTGAAGTGGTTTAATCTGTGAAACACCAAAGAGGCTAAAACCCCACGACACAACAGACCAAGACAAAAAA
>VXCM01009107.1:0-16633 GCA_014773175.1 Lucifuga dentata
AAAGAACTTAACTTGTCAGAGTTGTACTGTGTGCTGCATTTGGGTCCAAACCCCACCCGTCACATTTCTCTTCCATTCAATTATATCCTGACTTGTGGCAGATTTCCCCAGGTCTTTGAGAAATTAATTTTATTTTCAGAGCACCATGGCTGCTGCAAAGTCTGGTTCCAGGTCAGTGCTTCCTGTCTGGAGGTGTGATGGCAGATAACGTGACTTTCATATTCTATTCCATTCTATTCTGAATGCTAAATATCTGCCGTACTCTGCTAAATATTTCATACTTACAGTTATGAGTTTGGCTAATTGCAGCTAAAACCAGCTAGCCTGAGCTACGCTTCCTGTTTCATACAGTTGTCTTGTCTCATGTTACCAAACACGCTCAACTCATTCATGGATGAAAAGCTGACTGAACACGCTAACCATCATGCATTATGTAGAGCCACTAACTATATATGCTGAATAATTTACATATCTTCCAATTAGCTATCATTCGAGTGCCTATTAGACAGGCTGAGTAAGAGAGGTCACGCAATTTGGCATGTGCTTGTGTGCACGTGCGTGCATGTGTGTGTATATGTTCACTTTTATACTTTTGTCTACACTTGCAGCAGTGTGCATGCTATATAATGGTACGTGCGCAGTCAGTGTGTGTGTCTATTTAAGTGTGTGTGTGAGTGTATCTCCCCCCTGAGGCTTGCTTCTAATCACAGATAGCTGATGCAGAGAGAGAGAGAGAGAGAGAGAGAGAGAACAGCCGTGGGCAGTGATCAGTGCAGAGAAGGCCATCCCACCCATCTGGAGGATCAGCACACCATAGCAACTCTGTGTGTGTGTGTGTGTGTGTGTGTGTGTCTACAAGCTAGCTAGTTAGTCATCTAGACAGANAAAAAAAAAAAAAAAAAAAATCTAACAATGCTAGAAGTTGTGCTTAAAGGACCATACTGTAGATTTTTCATGTTTGAGCCCAATAATTACCCACATACGTCAGGAGAGAACAGTGTGTTTACACGCATACTATACTTATTTATTTATTTTTGTCTGTATTGTGATTAAAGCAAAAGTCAAAGTAGTATAAGTATACACAGAGAAGAGAAAAAGGATTCCATCATTTGACGGATCTACATGAGCATTTGCTTAATGAGCTTAAGCTAGGTGAGGAAATGCATGCATAGATTGCTTTTTGTTATAAGGATCATTTATATACGTAAATTGATTTACAATCATATAACTGAGGCTTATTACACTATCGACTTATGCCGATTTCAATCTACAGGTCTGAAAAATGTTACGCAACAAAGGGCAGGGCAACCGTCTCTAATTCTGATTTTGTTATTTCTGAGGGCATGCACGTGTGTGTGTGTGCATGTACAGTGTATTGATGGTGCATGTGAATGTGTCAGGCTGACGGTATGTCTTACCATTACTACCAATTTTTACGCAATACACGTCTAATTCTGTCCATCTGTGGCTTCATGCAGCTCTGATTCTTTCTCTCTCTCTGTCTCTCTCCGTTTGCCTGTTGAGGTCCACGGTGCCGTAGCAAAGACAGCCTACACTTTCTGACAAACAGCATATGTTGAGCACCCTGCAGGGACCTGATATGCTGAAGTGGTGCAGAGGAGAACCGCATCAAAGAGGGAATCAAAAGTTTTATCTGACACTTGAATTCTTTCATGAAACTACGGCAACCGAATACATTTTGGAGAGGGTCTTTGCAGTCTTGGAGCTTGAGGTGGGGTTTACACAAAGGGGCGGAGTAACACGTGCCGCTCGACATCAAAACTAACCGTAACCATTATCCTAAGCCATGCTCAGTGTAGATGTACATCATGCAAAGGCAGTCTTCCACGTGTTACTCCGCCCCCTTGTGTAAACCCACCCCAGGGTACACGGTGAAGGGTTAATTTTCAATTACTCAGCACATTTACATGCACAGAGAAATCTGTTTGAGAATAAATGGATTACTGTAATAATGGGTGTAAGGCGTTTACGTGGGCTGTAATAATCTATGTATTTCTCTAGGTTTATAGAGCAAACGTTATAACATCCACTTTTAATAAACAATATAAGAAATGGGAAAATCTATTTAAGAATGATTCACACCTTTATCTTTATATCAATTCTTCTTCTTTTAATGTTCTGTCTTACTTAGTAACTTAAACAATCACACTGCATGGGCTGTAATAATGTGTATAAGGCTTTTATGTGGGTTAAGAGTATTCTGGTAAACTATCAGTTTAATGAAGGAAGCCATCACAGGACATGCAAAATCAGGAAGTGACGTCAATCTGATCTTTTATGTTTGAGCCTACATCACAAGTAAACAAAACTGTAGCTGCGTGTAGCTAGCTGCTATTTGCAATGGATTTAGTTACGTCTTTTTATTTTTGTAGTGCTTTTATCAGTTTGTGTTAATTCATACACAGTATACTACGGCTGATATGTGCATTGCTGCACAGAAGCCGGCGGCCGGAGAGGCATGTGCAGTGTCAATAAGCCAATCATAAACTGTTGAAGCATTTACATGGCAATTCATAATAGCTTTATAACTGCATAAACAGATTTCTCATTAACGGAGTAACACGTTTACATGACACGTGAGTAAACGGTTTACTGGCCGTATGCTGATCATAACCTGTTTATTGAGGTGCATGTAAATGCGCTGAATTACTTTTGATTAATTGATTACTTTTGTACATGTATATAGCTGCATTATTTTGTCTACAGCAACATGATATGGGTTTTCTATTTCAGTTGAGAGTTTGTCATAATTCACTTTTTTCTTTTTTTGGGCAGCCTCTTTTATCACATTGTTAAACAATGGATTTTTAGGCAGCAGGCATACAATATTAAATCAAGGGAAACAGCTTCAAAAAAAAAAGGAACATAAAATTCTTATTGTTACCATTTTGTACTTGCTTTTTCAGATGCTGATTAGTAAGCATCCCTTTATTTGGGGGTAATGAGCCGAAAAGTTTTTCAAATCGCTATGTTGCAGCAGCATAGTTCTAAATGAACCTTAACAAATGACTCGTTTCCCCCTGTGGCTTTAAAATGCTTACTGCTGTGGCTGCTTGTTATTTTAACCTATTTTCACGTCTTATCCAAGCCAACTGCCAGGTGCAAAACCCGATTACTGCCCACTATTTTGACTGAACTGGATGTACTCACTGCCTGGAGCGGTGATCTGCGCTGACATAAGGGCAAAACCAGAGCATACTTGGAAAAACTGCAGGCTTGCTGGACTCCTGTAATTTATTTTGCGCTCTTGTGCTCACAAAACGTTAGGAGACGTACTAACCGCTGAATAAAACAATGCTTTTATCAGGAGGCTTCTTCCTCAGCAGACACTGATGCAACATCCTCTTTAGTATGCACTTGGAGAACGTTGTGTGTATATCCAACATGTATGACAGTGTGTGTGTCTTTAATCCAGGCCAAATGTTGATATCCCCTGTGTCTGAAATTTGGGTTAAGAGAAAGATAAAGTTATTCTACAGGATCTGTGTATTTGTTGTGTGTATTTTAGAGAGCGCTCCATAGGGAGAGAGAGCCCCAGGCTACATTACTCACAGCCTCCTCTGACATATGAAGGTGAGTACTCCACCTTCCCACCCACACACACACACACACACAATGCACTTACACTTCTCATGCAACAACATGCACAGACAAACTACCCCACTTAACAAAAACACACAAAAGTAGCAACGCAATATCGCTCCTCTCAGTCCACAACTCAGCTCCCACAGGTTTCCTAAAATATCCTGTAGTTTTTTCCCTGTGACATTTATACTTCAAGTACTGCATACACACGTACAAGATACAGGCTACACATGCGACCAAGAAGAGGAAATGTTATATGGGATCATTGAAGATGAAGGCAGGAAAGAAAGATGGCAGAAGACTGGAACAGAGAGGAGGATGCAATGCAAAAGGAATCTGTATAGTTATTGATTTGTAAAATCAAATTGGGATGCTGGTGACAAGCAAATCAGAAATATCTGTTAGCCTTCAAAGCCACACTACGTTATTGCTTTATCTTGGACTTATCCCTTTCAAAACATTCCTGGAAATGATGAACTTTTATGATGTGGCGCCATAAAGTGGTCACACAAACAATGGAAAGCACATTTGGTGTAAATTCAACACTCAGCGTCTCGAAATGACTCACAAAGAGGACAATCAGCATCGAAGCTGATGTTCTGCAGTATCATGAGTGAATATGATGCATACTATTTGTTAAATACCAGTCTCCTGTCTGTATTATTATTTTGTGGACATTAAAAACAGGCCTTGTTCCATACAAAAGCCATTCTTCTTTGGGTGACGATGACACGAGTGTAATTACACTCACCACGCAAAGGGAAGGCATTAACATGGTTATGACCTCCCTGACACCTGATCAAAAGTGTGTGTGAGTGTGAAAGACAAACAGGGAATTTAGAACAAGGAGAGAGAGAGAGAGAGAGAGAGAGAGAGAGTATGGGTGTATAGGGTGTATAGTAGGGGTATAGGCTACCTGCAGCCTTGTTTTATGTGCAGGTATAGCGAGCAACAGGAGAAATAGTGGATGACAGATAGTGAGCTATTGCATTACATCCTACATGTGTGTGTATGTGTGTGTGTGTGAGAGAGAGAGAGAGGTCTCCGTGGCTTGGGGCCTAGGTGAGGCTCCTCCCAGCAGCAGGTGTGCTAGTGACAATGTATCCCTTCTATTGGCTACAGCAGCATCCTATAGCAATGCAAGTGGACTTACTGGCCTTAAAATGAAACTTAACAATTTGCATTCACTTTATTTTCACTCCTGAAAGTCACCGATCACTCTCAGGTAAGGTGGGTGAGTAAGATGGGTGTGATGTGTATCGTTTCATATCAGCTGTCACCCCTGTCACCATTGCTCCAAAACATACTGAATGTTGCACAGAATAGAACAGAATTACCTCCACATAGGGCACCACTTTGCAGGTGAATTCCCCCAGCAGCCAGGACTTGGTGAGTTCATGAAAAACCACCATTGGCAAACAGAAGAGGATGAGCACAAAATCCCAGACGGCCAAATTGGCCAGTAGAGAGTTGGAAATGCTCTTCATGTAGTAGTTCTGGCACACGATGCACAGGATGGCAATGTTGCCCGCTATCCCCACCAGGAAAATAACCCCGGACACGCACGTGATGGCGTAAGCCCCGAAAGTCTCACTTGTCACCGGGTAAAAGGGATTCTTAATCTCATCCCCAAAATCCTGCGAGCTAGGAGGGGTGATAGGCGTGGCGTCCCAGGGGTTCTGCTCTCTGAAAGTGAAGAATTCGCTCCTCCTGGTGAAGAGGTCAAAGGGCAGGTCTGTGGAGGTGAGGGCCACCGGCTTTGGGATGGGTTCCCACGGCGACGCATGAGGCTGAGCCAAAACCATTGAGCTTTTGTTCGGCCGGCTTCTCCCCCTCTTCCAGGCTTTCTTCTGCTCGTCTTTTGTGCCTCTCTTACGCCTGTCGCCCTCCTCGGGTCCCCCTCCTTCCCCATCTCCGTCTCCTATTGAAGAGGGCTTACCCGCATTGTGGTGCCCACCTGCCGGTGTCCCCGTACTACTCAGACCACCATTCAACTTTATCCTCCTATTATGATGGCGCGTTGGGTCCCGGTGCAGGGCGGCGTTGGGATCCTCCACGGGTGTCACCATCCTATTCAACTCGCGTTTGTTGTGTCCGAGTCGCCTCATTTCTCCCGCAATTACCCACTTCCACGGGTGAGTGGAGTTAAGTGTTCCTCTGATGACTGGCCGCTGCGCCTTCGGTTCCTCCGAGGACGCACCTGTGGCGTACCCCGTCAAGAGCGCACGGCTCCGGGCGTTGTTTTGAAGACCGAGCGCCCCGTGAAAAGTCCTGGAGTAACGCGAACTGCTGTCCATGTCCACCGTATTTCGCGCGTCTTCATTATGTCTCAGAGATAATACGTGGGTGTGGGCTAATAACACAAATAACGTCCCAGGCGGCAGGATATGCATGATCCAGGAATGACTGAACACACCGGAAAAATCCTCACAGCTTCATCCTCGTCTTCCTCACTTTTCCCCTTCAGTCAACAACCATGTCGGTAACGGCGGATAAGATCAAACTGCCAAGAAAACGGCAGCGTCCGCGGCCAAACTTGCAAGTTAAATCCCAAATTCTGCTTCCTTCACTGCGTAAATTTCCCGCACGAGTCTTGACACGACCAGGACAGCGAGTCCGAGTCCGGATCCACGGAGAGACACGCTGAGTGGGGGTTGTTGTAGTGCGCACACACAGTCCGTGCAAAATCCACTTTGCTGCCGTGGATAGCTGCTCCCAAAAAGACTGCTTCTTTTGGTCCCGAGTGTGCGTGCACGTGTACGTGTATATGTGTGTGTCTTTGTGGTATGTGTGTTAGTTTAGTAGGGTGGGTCAGCTGGAAGCAGCAGCAGCAGCAGCGTCAATGCGGTGCTGGGTTGTGATGAGCGGGAGTAAGAGAGAGAGAGAGAGCGAGAGCGAGAGAGAGAGAAGGAGGGGGAGGAGGGGTNAAGAGAGAGAGAGAGAGAGAGAGAGCGAGAGCGAGAGAGAGAGAAGGAGGGGGAGGAGGGGTGGAAATCGGTTTCTCATCCTTTCCTCCTCTCTCCCTTCAGCGTCTCCTCTCTTCTCTTTCCCTTTCTTAGGACCATGAGCTGCAAGGAAGTGGACTCCCCCGGCGGCTAACCCCGATCTGTCACTCCTCATCCATCACGCAGCATCCAGCAGCCCTGGAGCAGACTTCACGGCTACAGCCCCCACGGCAGACACGCAGCCACGCCTGGCAGACACGCTAATAAAAATATTGTCCAGTTTTTAATATCTGCGCACAGGCGGCGCTTGCAAATGCGACGCGAGACTTTAAAATCATCTCATATCATCTTGAAATGGCAATTGTCTAATAAAATCATGTGATAATATCTTGCCATGCAAATGTGCACCAATTAGTCTCAAGAATCTTGTAATCACGGATTATTATTACTATTATTATTATTATTATTATTATTATTATCATTATTATTATCCGGTTATTATTGAAGCACTGCAGCAAGCACCCTGCTGTAGTTTTCTGCGGAACAAGTGATCAGACAAGTGTGTGAAGTGATCTGATATATTTTAGATGAGAGCTGTATGATATGAATATTGATTGCGGTTTATTCAATGACTGCATGCATTCATTCCTGTTGTGTTAATAAAATCTCACTCCCATTAAAAAAAAAACAAAATGCTGATATGATCTATAGCCACTTATTGCTGTCTTTCTTAAAGGACCATACCATCCATTTTGCATGTTTGTGCCTAATATATTCAATTTTTATACAGTAACGTTACTGACAATCATTTCTCAAAGCATACTACTGGAACGGTGAATTAAAAATGTTTTTCCTACCTTCCAGACTGCCATTGGTTTCAGTTCATTCTGGTATGTTATTAAAATCAACTTGTTAATAGTTGAAACATTCTTGGGATAGATAATCCATTATCATGTATTCAGGGTTTTTTTTTTTTAAAGAAGTTATGTAATTTTAGCGTTTAAGCGCAATAAAAAGCATGGAGTGAATGTACCAAGAAATATAGTCCCAACAGAAGACCTGCGTTTATGGAAAAATTTAAACATCACTTCATAAGGCTGCATAACTATTAGCAGGAGAAACATGGATTTTTAAGGTGGGTGTATCACTTGAATATTTGATTTTGAAAGATTAAAAGATTTTGCAAAATATCAGGAAAACTGAAATACAGTTTTATCCTTTAGGAAATGATTGTCAGTAATGTAACATGTATGAAAATTGAACATATTAGGCTCAAACATGCAAAATGGGTGGTATGGTCCTTTAAGTATCAGATCTGTAGACCTGTAGTAGCCTACAACATAATTTATTGTAACTGGATGTAATAAACACACTTATAATTTAACAAAAAGCCAAGGCTACTGTATATCAGAATAGTGTTATCCATCCATCCATTTTCTAAACCCGTTAAAATGGATTAACTGTTTACCAGATCTATTGCTGAAATCAGAGGATGAACTTGCATTTTTGGTGACAATATCCAGACTAATAAATCAAAATACAATATACTGATTTTACACTTCAGAATATCTTTATTGGTCTTGGAAATGCACTTCATCATGTGAAAACAACTATATAAAGGCTTTTGTCCTGTGTGACCTCTGTGACATCACTGTGACCTCTGTGACATCACCGTGACCTCTGTGACATCACTGTGACCTCTGTGACATCACTGTGACTTCTGTGACATCACAAGGGTTACTTTGTGTTGGTGGTGAAATGGCAAGTTTGGAAAAGTCAGTTTGAGGCTTTTGGGAGTTGGATTTGTCAAATTGTTTGAGAATGGGCTTTAATTCTTCATTTTTGCAGTTTTCAGTACCAATGCAAAGTAAACTTTGTGATGTCATAGTGGTCAGTTTCCCTGACTTTGCACATTTACCACATCCTGAAAAGTGCTACTGGTGACCAATCAGCAGAATTTGACATGTGAAATCATTTGCTAATTAAAAAATTTATTGATGCTCCCATTAAAATTTATTTTTAAAGTATATTTAAGACACTTTGGTGTAATAATTTACCTTAACTAATCTTTAAGCTTATATTCCTGCTGCTGTACTTTAATTTCCTCAGTAGGTTTGACCTGATCTCAAACCAGTTCATCAACTGTGCACAACAACATGGTGTTTAGAGGGTGTGTACTGGTTCATTCCAAGTCATAAACACGCATGCATGCACATGCACACACACACACACACACACACACACAAAACCCAAAGTCAATGTCTAAGTACTGTACACCAGCAGCTCAGTCAATAAATGAAATGAACTGAAGAAAACTTAAAAAAAAAAACCTAAAAATCAAAATAAAGTTGCTCTACAGTGTTTTCTAATTCATTTCTTTTTTCTTTTTTTTCATAAACTTTATAACTTCTTTAATTTTTTCAACAAGAACANACACACACACACACACACACACACAATTCCAGACAAACCAGAAATAACCAAGCTACTAAACTACATGCCCATGCTATACCAAAATAACTCAACAGACCAACTAAATATAAAATATAAATTATACTGAGTTGTTCTCAGTTCTGTTTAGAGTCAACGGTTTCCCCCAAGCTGCACAAAAAAGGGTCCGTAGATGGTCCGTGTACTTAACAGCCAGTTGATTTTAGTTTTGGAATGAGGAAAACGGATAACGAGCCCTTTCCCGATTTTCGTTTTAGAAGACCAAAACGAAAATCGACTTGTTTTCTGATTTTTCTTTTATGCTCATAAATTTGTTTCATGAGTCAAACGGGAAATATGTTTTTGCAAGAACATGCGGATTTCAGGGGAAAAGGAATATCTAGCGGTGGTATCGCTGTTGCATTATGTGCTCAATTTGGAGCCAGATGAGGATTTCAGAGAGGAGTGCTGGAGGATGATTTGCTGAAGAAGGACTTGGAAGGTGAGGCTGCTCTGATGACAAACTTCAGCTTGAAGTCGTTTTTTTCCTATTTCAAAACAAAAATCAGAAAACTGCTCATTTTTCTTTTTCCTATTTCAAAACAAAAAATGGGAAAGGGCTTGTTATCTGTTTTCCATTTCCCCATTCCATGTGTGCTAGCATTAATGTGGCTCTATAGATCAGGACTACTCAAATACAAATCTTAAGGGTCCACAAAGAAAATTTTCAGTAAGACAAAGGTCTGCTTATTAAAGTCAGTCAAGCCAGGGTCAGATAGGAATTTTAACCTAGAATTTAAGGTGTTGGGAAATTTTGACTGGAGAATTTTGACTCGTTGCGTCGCAGTGATGTCCCACAGATAATACAAATAATACATATGAAAAGTAGAATTTGCTCAGAGTCCAAAGATAGTTGTGGTTCAGTCTGGATCTGGCCTGGAGTCCAGACTTTGAGGATGACTGCTCTAGAACATCCAAGAAGGACCAGTTCTTCATCCAAGGAGATGTCCTTTTCCATGTACCTTACAAAAACAACTGAAGATGTCTGCAATATATGATTAATCTAGGGGAAAAAAAAAAAAAGATGTGCAAGAGAACCCTCTGCATGTCCACATCGTCACACAATGCATGGAAATATTGTGTGTAATTTGTTTGGAGAAGTTCATCCTTCAGTTGGTTGAGCTGTGTTCTTGCTTGATGCAGCGCCTCTTCCCACTTCTTCTCTGTCATCTCCTTGCTGAGTTCAGCGTCCCAAGCTAGTCGATACTCTGTGCAGCCTGAGAAGATGCACAGACTGGGATATAAGGTCTTCAGCCTCTGGTGGCTGGCTGAATATAATATCAGAAGATTTATGACTTGGAGGCAGCGAGGGAAAGTTAGGGAAATGTTGTCTCACAAAGTTATTAAGCTGAAGGTAACTGAAAAAGTAAGTTTGAAGCTGTGCTTAGGATGCAAATTTACCCTCTATATGAAGGTATATTATAGTGGATAAGCCTATTTCTCTTCACCTAATGATCACACTCTCATATATTTGGTGTGTAGCAATGGTTGTTGGAGAATATACTGAGAACTGGGGTGTTTTAAAAGTCCCCTTAATCTGGCCCAGAGTCCTCAAAATGTTTTTTTTTTCTTTCTTTTTGAGGATAAAATTCACCCCAGCCTTTTTTGGTAGAGCTTTTATTTTCACAAAAGAGAAGTGCTGATCTTTTGGTTTTATTTGCAATTTCATTCCAACACATGTAGGAGAATCCCTGGTGACAGTGTCGATGTTTGGAATTCATTTTCTTTCTAACCCAGCACTGATTTTTATTCTTCTTATGGTGCCCAGTGCAGTTTTGATCTTAAAAAAATGATGCATGTGAGTATGAGAATATGCACACGTATGTCACTGGTTAAAATTCTACAACTGGATGTACACAAACACACACACACATTCTCACACACACATGAGCATGCACAATTATGTGAGAAAGAGAGGGAAAGACAGGGAGGAAAGAAGTGATTCACGTCCAGCTGGTATATCAAATAGGTGACTGGAGCCAATTCTAACCAGAAGATTACACACACACACACACACACACATAGAGAGAGAGAGAGCCAAGTTTCAGTGGGAGTTGAGTACTGAAGATGGATAAATAACGTTTGCCTACCAGTATCTTCATCTGACCTTGATTTGACTTAAATGAAATAAGTTCTAAATGTACCAAGAAAAAAAAATCACAAGGTGCTCTGGGTATTTTTTTTAATTTTTTTTATTCAGTTAAACTTTATTGATCCTTGTGGGGAAATCAGTAAAATAATACACTGAAACAATTGGGAGTGTGTGTTGCTCAGAGACGTCTTTTGAAGGAGTGGATTTCTCATTTCCTGCATCAAAACTTGCATTTGCAGCATTTCATCGGTTTTGTTCACCATGGTCCAATTCGTCATCAGTGGAAAACTTGGATCCTCTGCTCGTTTCAAAAGGAGTCCTCAAGCAAAGCCTGGCAATGCTAATCACGCAACAACCGCTCAAAATCCACAGGGCTTCGCAGGTTAAGTGCTACGAATTACTCCTGCCAGTTGTGCGTGTGACCTTCAAAATACCACCACAGCAATTTATGGAGGCATTTTAATCAGCCGAAGGGCACAGGGCAACGCTTCACACGCAATTATCATGCCTATTGTGCATGTGTGTGGTCCACGGAGACTCGGCTAATGTGGCAACTTGGCATGCGTGGGTGGAGATAAAGAGGAGAGGTTCTCTCAGAGATGTGCTCAAGCATGGAAGCAGACACAGCATGCACACACATCAAACACAAATAAATAAGGGAATAAGGTCTCGTGTCACAGGGGGGTACTCTCACACACGCGCACACACACACACACACACACACACGAGTTTACTAGGGCAACATGTCTGAACCATGAAGATTTCATGGATTTCTCTGAGTGCAAAAATCATTTTACACACACACACACACACATGCACACACACCCACCAATGAATTATGGAGTTATTCAGTTTGATTTAAATTGATTAAACTGCAGGAGGCTCTGGCAGAAAAACAATTTCCACACTTTTATTCATCTAAATTATTTACACCTCCAACCTCCCCACGCTCTTGTTCGGAATTATTTTTCTAAATTAATCAACAGAAGAAAGGAAATTTTGATTAATCAGCTGCAATTTGTAGGACCATCACTGTAAAATTATCTTAATAAACCACAAAAAATGAGAGCTGAGAGTAATTTATGTAAGTTTAAACTAAATGTTTTATATATATAATATGTCACAACACCAGGGGGTTTTATTGTTGATTTATTGGATTTGAATTTAGTGAAACTTTATTTAAAAAGACAATGAACTCTCGTGGTAATAAACATACAGTACATATGACTCGTTATGGTTGAATGCTGGTCAACTTAAAGCTCAATGCCGCCACCTGCTGGTCCTTTATGGCATTGCACTACCATAAGCCACATAAAAGCTTTACTGTTTTTCCTACACAATACGACAAAAATACATTTAAATCTTACATTGAAATAGTTTAATTACAATTTATTAAATAAATACAAATAAACGCTTTACACGTACTTTAAAATATTTTGCTAAACTAAAAACGTTAAACACAATTAAGGAAATCTGAATAAAGAAAATAAATTAAATTAGCTTTGTTTTGTGAATTAGAGCTTATTGAGTTGGTTCAGACCAACCACATGGGAGAGAATCGTGGAAAAAAGCAGAGGCACCTGGCCGGAGCCAAGGTCCGCCAGAAAAATCACCGGAAGCTGTCATAATATCAGCGGAAGTTGTCATACCAAACAGCCAATGGGAATCGTATTCTTTTCGTCAGTTGGTGGCGGCAGAAAAAGGTTCCGGACGGTAAACCGGAGCCACAAAAAACGAAGGAGAAACGGTGATATATTAATTTTTGTTTATTGAGTTGTTTTGGTAGCCTCTGAGAAAATGTTTTGAAATGCATCTTTGGGATTCTAAGAAGTTAGCTACAGCTAGCTAATGAATGTCAAAGCCTTTTAAGCTAGCCGTGATTACGATGGGTTTTGCTAATGAACTGGACCGCTGTTAGCCTAGTCTTTGTTTCAGGGTTTAATATTTGGCGTATCGGCATTTTATGTATGTAATAGTTTGTCATTATAGTAATATTATTAACCAGAAACTCAATCTTTTTGTCATTCCAAATTACTCCTAGTTGGATTGTTTTGAATGAAAGGAAATCTATATTTATGGATTTGGACCTCAACCAGCATTTTAATTATGAACTGTATGTTACAAACAAAAAATAAGTTTCCTATGCTTATTTACAGTACATACATAACAACTGTCCACTAAATCTAAAATCTGAACTCTAAGTCTAATAAATTCATTTGGTGGGTATATTTCATTTAAGGTTATAAAATGCATCTCTTTATGTTTTGGAAGAATTTGAAATTTTTGTTCTGCATCATTTTTTTGAAAACTCTTTTAAGGTTGTCCTTGTAATTTAGCATGGAGTCTGTCCAGTTTTAAATGTGTCTGATTTAAAAGCTTAAAGTGTTGACAAATGTTGCCTATTTGCTATCTACTTGCACTATTTGTGTTTTTTGGGTAACAGAAGGAATGAAGAAGAATAACCACTGGAGTTGGAGTTGAAAAAGCCCCGTTACATGGATTTACATTATAATAAGAATATAGAAATGTGTTTCATATAAGGCCTTTTTCATAATTATTATCTTAACATGTTGCACTCGTGTATAAATTGTCCACGATAGTTTAGAAAACCTATAAAAACTGCTCTTTAAAATTCAAACATCAATTATGTGTACATCCTTATCAACAAATAATTGTACAATATGGGATATCAAGCCATAATAACCTACAAATTTTAACAAAATTTAGTAATTTTATATAATTGTTAATTCAACACAAGATACTTTCAGAAATGTTTTCATCTATTCACAATCAGGTTAGACAGTGGAGTTGATAATTCTACTTTACATGGTAAACAATACTGCAGTATGTTAGGATATTGAGAATATTGTCAGCTGGGAATGTTTATTTCAAAAGATTAACTAATGTATTAATAAACTTAATTACTCAAATGTGGACATTTTGGACAGCACTGACATATACTCAAATTTTAATATTGTCAAAATATATGTAAATGCTATCAAATTGGTTTTTACCTAATTTGCAATGAATTGTAAGTAGTTATACCAAAACAAAATTTAGCAATGTCATTTATTAAATATAACTTTTCAAGACAGAATACATGGCTGTGAATGAGAGGGACTCAAGTGGAATGGTGAGGTTACAGGGAATAGAGGCAGAGGATAGGGTTAGACGGAGGCAGATGATTCGCTGTGGTGACCCCTGAAGGGAAAGCCGAAAAAAAAAGATTTATTAAATATAACTTTTAAAAATTTAAGGAACTTAATTTTGTAATGTTGAGAGCAAAAAGTGGGTAAAATGTAGCAAAATGTGCTTATATTTGTATATAGTAACATATTCATTGTAAACTTTTATTTTTTATTTTTTTAAATTTACTTTTGGTCTGCGAATTACTTGCAGTCTGGGAAACTACTTCCGGGTAAGACGAGATAACGTGAACGCTGTTGGTTGTTTTCCGTGGAACTTTCTGGTGGATGTCAATGGTTTTCCGCCATATTGCTCTGACCAGCATCTCTTGAAAAAAAGTGATAAAAATTAACTTTTTTTTTTTTTTTTTTTTTTTTAAGGAAGGAATGGTGTAAAGGCACAAAAAAAGTAAAACTGTTGTGCTTCATAATTTGTGTGTAATAATAATGTGTTTGTGTATTTTAGTTTGGATGAAGATCAGACCAGATTTGATGACTCCCTGGTTTTAAAGATAAAAGTAGTAGTCATAAAAAATGAATTCTTGTTTGACTAGATTATTTAGCTTGCTGCAGTAGATTAAGAGGATGATAACAAAGTTTAAAATGATGACTTGTATTTTTATGGCGATGTCAGACTGGGGGATATGGATAGTGATCATATGACCAGTAGTTTGGGGCTGATCTGTGTTTTTGTGATGATTTTTCAGGACATTTTTGGGAATCAAAAACAGAAGTGCTGCAGCGGCGTGGAGTAAAATGCATCTTTTACTGAACCAACAAGGTCAGATCATCAGCGGCATCAGAACTTAGGAAACACGGCGAATCCATCAAGACCAGGCGAGGTCAGAGTCAGGACGGCACAACATGGCACCTGATGACGTAAGTTTAATGACACACGAAGACGTTTGACATGGGAAGACACGAAAATTATGCTGCGTTCAACAGTCCTCGGAAGTCGGAATTTTCCCAGTCAGAAAGTCCCAACTTCAGACTATTCCAGCTAAATATAAACAAAAAAAACATGACTGGATGCCAATAAATACTGCAAGATTAAATAAATTTAGTAATAAATGCTAACTAAAGTAAAGTTAGATATGTCAACTTTAATTTTATTCATGTGTATGTTTCATGTCCTTTGACTATTATTCCGCCCTCCCTAATGTGTTGACTTAGTTTGGCAGATAGCTAACAGTCTTCATATGAGAGATGAAGGCCGTTGTAGATTTCAGGCTTTTATTGAACTTCTCACATGGCAATATTTGTAAAACTGTAAAATACAAATTACATAAATTAATTCGCTTATTCAAACAAACATTATACCACGGGTTTAAATCTATCATCAAATATTTAAAGTACTTTCTGTCAGCAGGACGGTGACTTATTTCCGGATGCCTCATGGTGTATCTATAGTAGCCCTGACACTCCTGCTCAGCTTCACAGGGCTCATTACTTTTCATTCAGTACTTCTAAGTGTTTTATTGCTTTGCTGTAATTTTTTTTTTTAATTAAATCTTGTTTTCTGTCCAGCCTGTGGACATGATGTTACAGAGAACTTGATACTTGTAAGTTATTTTAAATAAAGGCTGTATTTTCTGTTCAGCAGCCTCTGCCTCCAGTTCACTCTGGTCTCGTACCACCTCATATCACCTGCTCACATTCAAAATACATTGCTTTCATACTTACATTTAATAAAATCACATGGTTGTAATTGAACTAATTCAAGATGCTCCTTTCATTTTAATCAAATGCTGCTTGAATATGCTGAGATGACTTGTTAAATATGAACTTCCAAGAACACAAGTGTGTATTGGCATACTTGGTGTTAAGAAACCATGTATTTGAAGAATTAACTTCAAAATAACAAGATGCTGTACATTGTTAATTTGTCTGTAATTTATGGTAAATGTCATATCCACACCAGCAAATATTTACACCTAAAACCAAACTTTTATGTATTCTGCACTTCCTTTAACATTTACATAGATAGCCTAAAAAAGAAAAAATAAGCCTAAAGCTTTGCTTAAATTGTCAGGCTATCAAGATGATTTCTGCACTTGAAAATCTATTTTTTCTGACATGTAACCCTCGAGCATCGCTTTCCTCTGTTTTTCTGTTGCTGTTCTCTTTGCATTGTTTGACTTTAACCTATTACATTTTTTCACTTTATTGTAAATTGTATAAATATTTTTTTTAAAATATGAAAAAAACAGCAACAGCCCTGATCTCCATGGTAACCGAGCACAGATATCATCAGTTAGCTCAACAGTTAAACTGTTAACAGTTAAACTGTAATAACTGTAACACAGCTCAGTCTG